>JACCGJ010015448.1:0-52026 GCA_013407085.1 Atriophallophorus winterbourni
ATTTAATCAATAGTCATCAATAATTTTGTAATTCAAAACTTTCTTGTTGTTAACATCACATTAATTATAATACACTCTTTGTCTACGCACGGTTTTCGCTCTTCTGTGGTTGCCTGGGAGTCAAAATTGTATGTGGATATAACTGGAACACACGCAGCCTTAGAATCTATTCCTCGCTATCCACTACAAATTGGTGAGCCCGATTAACGCAATGAACCATAGTGCAAATAACGAAAACAAGATGGAAGATGATTTTATCAATCAATTCACATTACCAGTCTTCGACGCGACAGAACCACGTCTATGGTTTGCACAAATTGAAGCTCTATTCGAGTCATACCGAGTTCGAACACAACGCACACGCTACAACCGCGTTGTCGGAATGCTTCCAACCTCCATCGCTAGAGAAGTTGCCGATTTAATTTATGATCAACCTACCACAGATCCGTACGATAAGCTCAAATCTGCAATTATTTCTCGAATTGGTTCCACCGATGAGCAAAACTTGCGAAAACTCTTATCCAGCTCTGAGCTAGGAGATCGAACACCTTCGCAACACTTACGCCATTTGGTACAGTTACAGGGCACACAGAAGGTGGACGAACGAGTTATACGACATATCTGGTTCCAAAGTTTGCCAGACGATTTGCGTAAAGTTCTGGTTAGCATGGTAAACGAAAGTAACCTAGACAAGCTCGCTCAAGTTGCAGACGAAGTCTTTGACATCTCTCGTAACTCATCGGTCTACACAGTCAGCCCACCCACCCCTGGTACTTCCAACGCAGATTTGAACAAGGATATATCGGATTTGAAATCCCAGATAAGCGAATTGGCTTTACAAATACAACACTTAAACAGAAGTCGAAGCCGTTCTCGCCGTGGAGGGAAACACATTCCAAACACTAAACCACACAGCCCAACACGAACATCTGAGCTATGCTACTATCATCGCCGTTTTGGAGCGAAAGCCAGGCATTGCACGTCCCCATGCAGCTTCAAATCAAAACACCAGGGAAACCGCGAAGCCAGACAGTAGAAGCGGCAGCTCTGTCTGGCAATACCACCAGCCGCTTATTCTACGTCACTGATGGTTCAACAAAGATGCGCTTTCTGATCGACACGGGAGCCGAACTGAGCGTCATCCCACCCAAAAACTCAGAACGCAAAAACCACTCTTCATTGACTCTACAAGCGGCGAACGGTACTCGAATAACCACATACGGCCAGCGATCACTCTCCATCGACCTCGGTCTTCGACGAAACTTTCGATGGATTTTCACTGTCGCCGATGTAAAAACCCCTATCCTGGGAGCCGATTTTCTCTCACACTTTAATCTTTCAGTCAACATGAGTACACGAAAACTCATAGACAATGTCACAAAGATTAACGTCATCGGCCATTTGTGCAACTCTCCCATAAAAACTATTCGAATCCTGATTCCAGATACTGCTTCGAATTACGTTTCGCTCATCAGGGAATTTTCAGATATCTTCAAACCCTGTACACACGACACCCCTGTGAAGCATGACATAAACACCATATTTCGACCCGTGGACCCCCGGTTTTCAGTAGACCACGCAGACTGGCACCTAACAAACTTGAAGCTGCCAAACGAGAATTCGAGCATATGATGGAACTCGGAATAATCCGTCCATCGAATTCACCTTGGGCCACACCTCTTCACATGGTCGAAAAGAACAAACCGGACGCCTGGCGTCCATGTGGCGATTATCGTGCTTTAAATCGTGTAACAATCCCAGATCGATATCCGATTCCGCACATACACGACTTTGCACTATCTCTTCACGGAAAATCTGTGTTCTCGAAGTTGGATTTAGTGCGGGCATATCATCAAATTCCTGTAGCTGACGAAGATATTCCCAAAACTGCCATCACCACTCCATTTGGTCTGTTCGAATTTCTCAGGATGGCATTCGGTCTACGCAATGCTGCACAGACCTTCCAGAGATTCATGGACCAAGTTTTCCTCGGTCTATCTTTCGTCTACGTGTACATTGATGATGTCCTAGTCGCAAGTAAAAATCCCACTGAAGATCTTGAACACCTTCGTGAAGTATTCCAACGTCTATCCCACTACGGCATTGTGGTTAATCCCGATAAATGTCTGTTTGGTGTGAGTTCCATCGAAATCCTTGGACACCGAATTGATAGTTCCGGTATAAAACCGTTACCTCAAAAACTATCAGCTATCCAAGATTATCCATGTCCCAGCTCCATCCGTCAAGTCAGACGTTTCTTGGGTTTGCTAAACTATTATAGACGTTTTATTCCACAATGCGCTATGATTTCACAACCATTGACTGACTTGTTACGTGGAAAGAAACGTCAATTTAAAATGAATGACGAAGCCATCAAATCATTCGAACAACTCAAATCTGCACTAAACAAAGTCACATCACTGACTCATTTATCAACGAACCCCAATGCTCGATTGTCTCTCGCTACAGACGCATCACAAGAAGCAGTCGGCGCGGTCCTTCAACAAGAAGAAGACAATATCACCAAGCCACTCGCTTTCTTTTCTCGTCGTCTTCAACCAGCTCAAACTCGATACAGTACGTTCGGCCGTGAGTTACTGGCTATCTATTATGCGATACGACATTTCAGACATTTGCTTGAAGGCCGTGATTTCACAGTATGGACCGATCACAAGCCCTTAACGTTTGCTCTTTCTGCACAATCGGATCGATATTCGCCTCGAGAAATACGTCACTTGGATTATATTTCGCAATTCACGAGTGACATTCGATATCTTTCCGGCTCGTCAAACACAGTTGCAGATACATTCTCTCGGATTCAGTTAAGTGCTATCGGCCTGCCTGGAATCGACTTTGAGCAATTAGCACGTTCGCAGCAAAATGACCCTGTAATAAATCGGTATGTTACTTCACAATCGGGTAAAATCCGCCGTATCCCGATACCTAATTCCAATTCTTATCTGGTTTGTGACATGTCTACCGGTAAAGCCCGTCCAATTGTCCCATCAGATTTGAGACGTACTGTATTCGAGCATTTACATGGTTTATCACATCCCGGAATAAAAGCTACTCGAAAGCTGATTAGCTCTCGTTATCTTTGGTCTAATATGCATAAAGACATTCAACTTTGGACCAAGAGTTGCCTCCGATGTCAACAAAGCAAAGTCCAACGTCATACCATCAGTTCCCTGGTGTATTTCCACCTGTTACGGAGCGCTTTCAGCACGTTCACTTGGATCTCGTTGGTCCATTAGCGGTCTCTAATGGTTGCTCCTATATATTGACCTGCGTCGACCGTTTTACCCGTTGGCCACTGGCTGTAGCCATACCGGATATCAGTGCAGAAACGGTTGCGAAAGCTTTCGTTCAACATTGGATCAGCAACTTTGGTGTACCGAACACTATTACCACTGACAGAGGTTCTCAATTCCAGTCAACGCTTTTTCGGGAATTGAATAGAACACTCGGTACAAAGCACATACAGACTACAGCCTATCATCCTTCTTCAAATGGCTTAGTCGAAAGATTTCACCGGCAACTAAAAGCCGCAATCATGAGTCACGGGAATTCAGAACGTTGGTCCGAGTCATTGCCTTTGGTGCTTCTTGGTATCCGTACAACCGTGAAAGAAGACCTGGGTTGCTCAGCTGCTGAGATGGTGTACGGGAGTACACTTAACCTTCCTGGCGAATTCCTGACATCTTCCGATTCACCAAATGATCTTACAGCTCCACAATATGTCAGTCGCCTTCGCAGCTTCATGAAATCATTACGAGCTATCCCTACTCGCCAACAAGCCCAACCGTTCTATATCCCGGCAGACTTGTCTACTTGCGACTTTGTGTTTGTGCGCGCCGATCATGTACGTCGACCACTTCAACCACCGTATACTGGTCCGTACAAGGTGCTCAGCAGGCATCCCAAGTATTTCGTAATTGACCGGAATGGATCAAGAGAAACTGTCAGCATCGATCGGCTGAAAGTCGCTTACGTAGAACCAACATCAGAAACGAAAGCAAATACCCGAAACATTACTCCACAGACTTCTACTACTGACCAACACGTCTCTTCGCCTGATTCACAAGAAACCAACCTGACCCCCGATAAACCCCCATTCCGTTCGTGTCTCAAACCACCCGACAGACAAACAAATTCAGGCCGCAAGGTACATTTTCCCCAAAAGTTTGACAATTTTAAAACCTAATGTTTTTTTTTCGAGCGTCTTTTTCTTGTTCGACGATCTAGGAGTGGAATCTGTGGTGACGGTTCAAATATTTAATCAATAGTAATCAATAATTTTGTAATTCAAACTCTCTTGTTGTTAACCTCACATTAATTATAATACACTCTTTGTCTACGCACGGTTTTCGCTCTTCTGTGGTTGTCTGGGAGTCAAAATTGTATGTGGATATAACTGGAACACACGCAGCTATAGAATCTATTCCTCGGTATCCACTACAGTGTACCGGATAACAAAACCTTAGCTTGCAATACGTCGCATGCAAATTAAAGCTTGATTAAACTATTATTAGCGATTAAAAATCATTTTCAACAAGTTCTTTCTTGATCTTATGTAATTAGCTACCGTGAAGTAGCTTTGTTTATCTTTCCATAACTGCTGATCAGAAAGCGCTCTTTTAGGTTAATTAATTTTGTTGATTGAACGCCCTAGTGTTCTGGGTTCATTTCACATCTTGAACTATTTGATTAGTGAGTACATTTTCGCATAAATGCTTCATTGCCAACATTTTCTTGCGTAATTGCTTACTTAAACTGCCTAATGCAATGATGCTTTTAATCGTTTGATAAAGTTTCCTTATCTGAACATCAAATTCTTTATGTGAGACCCTGATTTTATGAACTAAATTATTTGAACTGAATCGAACAGTATATTTTTCCAGGACTATTTTAAAGCTATGAGATAATATTATGAATATGAATATTATTAAAAAGAAAAAAATCATAAAATTGCATGCAGTGAAACTACAAAATCAAGTTGTTTTTACGAATTTGCTTTTAAACATTTAGCTTCTTCGCTTTCTGTTTTACCCGCTTGCTTATCCGCTTTTCTTGCTTCATGTTGCTTGGCACTGTCTGGCTCCAGACTTGTGCTTATTGATTGAGTTTGACACGACCGACAGAGTCAAACGCGTTCGCGTAATCAGGAAAACGCGTCAGCGTCTAATGATGTACTGTCGAGCTCTTTCAAAATTTCTATAATATATACATACACCGGAATCAACTGTAGAGCAGTGATTTCGATAAGCGGAAAAAAGTGCGCTTGTATCCAGTTCTTTGCCCCGGCAGTCAAAAAGACCCATCTAACAGAAATTTAGGTATGCAAGCATAAGTCCTGGGTCAGGTGTGCCGCAAATTTGAAGACTTCACTTGATATGAGATAATGTCAGATAGCTTGGCTTGTGCAGATATAAGAAATAACAGTAATGAGACTGCTGCAAATCATGCTTATCCATTTAATTATCCAACCGATTACTTGCTAACCTTTATCCAAATTTTTAAACACTGTGTCTACAATCTATGGTTGTACATGTCCATGAATAATGATGATGGTAGTACAGCAATTAGGCACATGCAGCCGGCAGAACGCTGTGCCTGATGATACTGTTCTCCGATAATGATTATCAATAAGACTTTCCACTTCTTCCACAATATATCTAAAATGTTATTGTGACGGTGACTAGTAATGAAATTTTTTGCTTCCAGACCGTAACACATACAAAACGTCCGTAATATGATTTTTGATTATTTTTTGTAATTTTATTCATTTAACTTCCGTCTAAATGAGCAAAACGTCAATTGGCTATCCCAACTCGTTTAATATTTTTGTTTTGAGTTACACAATCGGAAATGCTAGTAGCCAACAGTCACAGGGGTATAAATTTATGAATTTAAATACTAAACTGCGACCGGATATAAATTTCGTTCTTGTCTGAAGTTCTCGATAAAAGTCGATAATTCGACTCGTACGACAATCTGGAAAATTTTCAGGTCGCACTTTCATTCAAGTGTTCGAAATGATTAGATGAAATTTCGCATTTATACACTAGCGCTGTATATCGAAGAAAAAATCCAATTTTTCTCCACGAAGTTGCTGAAGAAAGACAGAACAACGCACAAACTGCTCTGTATCCTTTCAACACCAGGAAAATATCCTCACGTTTTCTTCTTACTTTACTTTACTTTGTGCGACTATCTTCTCCTGGAGGATGAGTCGGCTTCAAAGAAGATTCTTGAGAATTTGGGTACAAAGCGGCGTCCCCAGAACCACTCGGCGTTTGTTCGAGTCAGCCTTTGCACAACCAAGTGCGACCTGCAAGGCAGCAGGGAGTTGCCAGAAAGAGGTGGTCTACCAAACTCTGTTCCAGGTTTTTCCTCAGGGTTTTCTCCCGAAGCCTTTCCCGCGATCGGAGGTTTAAAATCAGGGTTTTCCTTCCCTTAGATGAAATGCCCTCCCAGGCTAACGAGCTACATCTACCCGAAGCAAACCGGTTTTCAGGCGCCAGTCACTCGCCCTCGCCCCTTCTCCTGTTGGTAGAAGCAGTTCCGCCGAGCTCGGAGAGCCACTCGTGCAGGCCAGAAGCTGGACTTGGTTGTCAGAGGCTATTTGAGACGCATGTCATATGAGAGCATTTTATAAACAGTGGGAGCTTATCCCCACTGCCACCCCCGGCTATGACAACCTTTGGAACGTTTTCTTCGAGAATTACTTGGGCTATCTAACGGCAACTTGTTCACCAAACCCGAACGTAGAGTTTCATCATTATAGATCACGCGTATTAACACTTGATTCAATATTAATATTACAATAGTTGGATACAGAGCAAAGTTTGTTGATGTTTAATTTATGCCTACCATTTAATTACAATGATAGATTATCTAACCCGACGCATTGTCTCCTTTTTACGCATCTTAATTAATTTCGTCTGGGATGAACTGCATTAACTTGTAACCAATTAACGACAATAGACAAGAGGTCATAAGCCTATTCATATTGGCCTTGTTTATCCGACATTCAATTCATAGGGCTTACTAATAACTATCGAATATTTGAGGTGAATCGAATACAACATAATCAGTTCGTTCCTCTAATTAATGCCGTTACTCAAGAGGAGCTTCTGTCAGAAGCAAAATGTTACTAAAACTGAATGTACTGAAATTTATTTAATGCATTTTCTACTCGATCGATCTAAAATACCATTTACTACATTCCAATTTATGAGCCTTAGCGACCATTGAGTTCAAGACCTTGTAATGATGGTTTGGTGAAGTGTATTGTGCCTCGCGAATGTTTTTCAGATGGACAGTGCTTTTAGCGTGCGCTTCAACGGAACATTGCCTTAGCACTTGTAAGCAATTTCATCATTTCTGCCCAATTTGGTTACTCGGTTCGTCGGACTAAAAATTGTATAGCAGTTCAAAGCGGAAGCGTGCTTTTAATCCGGTTTCTAAAGAATAACTTTGCTTATCGAAAAATTCAATTTCACAGCATTGTTTTATATAATTACGCTTTTAATTTTGCAATATTTTTTCAGATGCCGCTGCATTCGTGAGTATGTGGGCAACCGAAGATCAATCTTCAACCAATTTAATTAAGCTTCCATCTCCGTCAGAAACGACAAAGGATCTTGTTCACATTTCAATACATAGTCCCTCCAATACTTCCATAACACGCAACATTGCAGATGTGACCACACGTAGCACTTCATCAACTGCTTCGCCCGAACACTCTGTTGATGTTTCCAGTTCCCCCTCCACCACAAACAGTACAAATGCATTCACTCCATTGATTCACCCAACATTGGCAAACTCGAAATGTCACACGCCATTAGTAGCCACAAGTTTGTGTACTGAGCCTGAGGCTGAAATGTTCACCGGAATTCTACCTTTGAATGAACGCAATGGGTCTGAAATGACTCCAATTATATCAACAACAAAAGCTTTCATAAGGAATTTCGATATTGAAACAACTGAAGCAAATACTACAGTCATTCGCAGGAAGTATACGACAAAGAACACGCCGAGGCTATTAACAAACGTGGAACAGTCAATTCACTCATCGAATGAAAACGATAAATTCGATTCTGAAGTGGGTTCTTCGCGTGGCAGGAAACAATCGATCATTCGCCAAAGACGTGCAGCGCTTACTTCCAAACGACATAATAGAAAATCCAGTTCACAGTTTAATGCAGCGCCAGTCTCTTCCACCCAATCCCATTCTCCTCATTCGAGTTCTAGTGTACAAAGTATTACTCAGGTGCATCAACCAGATATGTCTCAAAACAACACCGACACCCCTTTGGTTTCCAGTGGTTTGAAGATACGTATACGAAGAGATACTGCCTTTTCCGATGTGCATACGACAAAGCGTAAACGATCCTCAAAGAAAAACAATCTATGTAGCTTCAGAATTGTGGAATCATGGTGTGACGCGGATGCACCTGGCAGCGAATTATTTCGACAGTACAAAAAAGAGACCTCCGACGTAACATCGCCTGTTTTTACCCCTACGAACGGCAGTTTACGTGTCGGTGATATAGTATGGGCAAAGCTTGCTGGATACCCCTATTGGCCTTCCCGAATCAGCGCAATTTGGGCCCGTACCGCTCATCAAGTATCCCAGGCTACACCATTACCATCGTCTGAGAAAAAAGACAAATCGCCGTTAGCTGTTCTTGCAACTCCGCTCGATCCTAACTTGGCATCTGGCTATACTGCACGTGTAGACTGGTTAGCTTGGGATCAATGCTCGTATCTCAGCTGCGCAAAACTGTATCCTTTCTCCGAGGCTTATGATAGAATGTATAATCCTCGAACCCGAGTAAAAGGTTATGCAGAGGCCATCCGTTTAGCAAAGCGTTACGTACATGACTCAAATTCATCAGTATACGGGGCAAATTCGGAAACATCCGATTCTTTTTTATTTGAAACGTCGCAATCATTGCCGTCACTACGAACTTCAGAACCCCGTAGTACTGATAGTCATATTTCGACAAACAATTTTTTCCCGTCCTCCATCGACCCACCTTCCTCTGTGCGAAGCACTTCGAGTTTAAAGGAATCCTGCGATAATAACGCCTTTACTATCGACTCATGCGTTTCTGTCCCACCGACACACTCAGGACAAAGTATCTGTGATTCTCCCATACTTTCATCCCAGACTCCGTTGGAATCAAGTTTGAATCAGTCAAGCCAAGAAGCACAATTTTCAACGGTCTCTGCTGGTGCACACTGGGCTCCACTCCCCCAACTGGACGTGGCTGGTTTGTGTGAGTTCGCTTCGCACGTACCTACGTTCTCAGAAAACGAAGACGATCTTGACGATTCTCTGACTAGCCACCTTCAACTCGATTTTAATCATTGACTGTGACGGGCTTGTCTTGTATTCAATCGCAGATACGTAGATCTTTTCATCTTTGTGATATTTCTGAAAAGATTTTGCTGTGCGCCATGTTTTATTTTCCTTGTACTGTGTGATAACCGGATAAATTTGATCAAACGGCAAACAGCAACTATTTCGAACAATCTTTTCAGACAGACTCATTATTCTCATCAGATAAGGTCAACTTTATTTGTTCCGAATGCTTGCTCTTTCGATGCTCTTTTATATATTTTTGCATATTTTGCATCAACGAATAGCTTTCTACAAACATTGCACAGTTCCCGTGTACATTCTGATATTCATTTTCGACCACTTGGTTCATTTCAATCATGTATAACACACGCTTCTGCTAGCTCCAAAGTTCGTGAATTGACGTGCGTCACATGTTTTCATTTCGAACACGTGTAAGAATGAACTGTTTGATGTTTTCACTGTGGCTTATTTTATCTGCTCGTGATCTCCTATTGTTAATATCTTTTGCTATTTTACTTTTCCCAAAATGTTTCTAATTTTGCCCGATTATTATTGGATGGGGAATGAGATGCATTCATAAAATGTTATCTAGGTTGTGATCCCAGTTGAAATGAGAATCTACAAATTAGTAGTATATAGGTTTCGAAAAGCATGAAGGAAGCGCACGAACAGTTTCGTGGCTATTGAGGCTCCTCAGACATGCTTACCCGTGCCCCCATATTACATCATTCTAAGACAGGATCTGTACTTCAGATCTATATTATTGCTATCCTTTGTTGGAGTTAATAGGTGGATTAACACTTTAGTACGGGCATATCGGCGGATTATAAACACCGTTTCACTTATTGTTGTATGTAGCAGAAGCTTGGATGAAAACCTGCATTACTGCTGCAGTCGACATTCCATTATCTTAGCGATCTCAAACGTCCGATGATTTCATAGTCAATAGCGCTTTATATGAAACTGCTCATAGCGTTACTTTAATTGGTCGACTGGAGCCCTTTGCCAAGCGTCTGTGTGATATTAGTTTCACTGCTGAGAGCAGCCGTAGCTTAAGAAGTTGCCGCAACCGCGGCATACCTAATGGTCGGTCTTTTGATTTCAACAGAGGCTGTAATGATACTTGGTGGACGTATTATTTTGTTAATCTTCAACGAACTTTTCGACTTGTTCATTTCCCGATCATTTTTATGACTAAACACAATCGAAGTCATGTTCTACGTGCGCATGAACACCAAAAATACAATTATCTGGTTTAGGCTTATACAACATTAAATATTTTCGCGCACGCGGTGACTGCATTTGAATAGGAAAGAATCGTTTTTGGCGCTCTTCAGGTGGTAACGACCATGGATGTACATCACAAGCACGCGATGATCTCATTCCTTTCGGATGGAACAATCTCTCGCAGAGCTCACAGCGATGGTGAATGAAAGCACAAGCCTGATCCAGACAGTGCCGCGCAGTCAGACTGCACATGGGCTAAGATATTGTCAGGTTGCACAGGCCTAGACAGATATGAGAAACAAAATAGAAATGATAGTGAGACTCCAGCGTGTTTCAGCATGCAGCTCACCACTGGTGGTCAATCAATTTAGCACGGTGTTAGCCGCACAGCACAAAAGTACAGCGATGAGTAGTACTCGGCCGATCGGTAGCATATGCACGCTGTCGGCGTGATCTAGGTTCTGCAGCCAAAGGCAGTATCCGTTCTTCAACGCGAAATTGACGCTTTACACAGTGCCTCCAAAGGGATGTGCCAAGAACTAGCTTCTCATAACTCGTAGGGTCAACGTCAAGAGATGTCATATCTTATTTGCAAACTTTTTTATACCGCAGCTGCGGCCAGGCCAAAGGCCGGTCTTTTTGAATGTGACAGTTTCCTATTCGGCACCCAAGTCAAGGCCAGCGGAGGCAGTGTCGTTGTGGTAAGGTAAACATGTTTTGCAGATTAGATTTAGAAATTCACCGTGAATGGAGAGCATTCAGTTTCTGTCCGTGTCTAGTATTAATGGTCCAAGTTTCGCTGCCATAAAGTAAGGTATTGAGGATGCCCCAGACGTGAGCTTTTAAACGGGACAAGAAGACAGCTGCTCTGCCAATCCACTTAGCAATCTTGGTGATAGCGGGAGGTTATCCGCAATAGTTGAAGTAAGATATGAGATATTTCGCTGGTTCAAGCTGGAGGTTTTATACCGATGATAGGAGGTAATACAGTCGCTTGAACAAGGACTTTGGTATTGTCCATGCTGATTGTCAACTTAAAGTCTGCGTACCGACAAAAAGCAGTCCATTAGCGTCTGGAATTGCTCATAGAAATGAGCAACGGTGGCTTCATCGTCGGCAAACAGCGGGTCACGGATTAGAACATCCCGTAACTTAGTTTGTGCACTTGAATTGTTCATATTGAACAGCTTGTCATCACATTGAGTGCGTAAGTAAGTCAACGTAGTGGAACGCCTTCGTCGAATCATTGAAAATGTTATCATCATAGACAGAATTACACCGGTAACAATTACCGAGTGCTTAACTGCAGTAAAACCATGATATGCTGAAAATTCTATAAGGAGATGGGGTAGAGTGGGACCTAAAATCTATAGCTTACGTGCAGACGAGTGAAGCACCTACACCTCGAATCAAACATGGAATCAAGCAAGTGTCAACGAGCGATTCTTAGTTTTCAGAGACTGAGTGAAAGCTCACTCGAATAACAAAAATAAGATTGACACGTACGACTGTCATCGGCTAACCAGCCAATTCTGCAGGGTGAAATCTAGCCTGGTGTAGTTTGTTTCACACAAACCAATGCGTAATCTGCTTCTCGATCTGCGCTCAGATATGATTCAGTAAGTAGTACGATATTCAAATTAGCACGGGTAACGAGAATGTGAAACTGGTGCCAATGATTTGAACGAGGATATATTCAAGAGCTTTGAAGGGCTTTGGTGAAATAAAGGCTACGTCCATAGTTCAAAAATAAGCTGTTTATTTTCATTTATCCTGAACTTCCAAAGACAATTTGGCCAAAATATTAGCATCGAAATACCCCAGGACCATCATACAGTTGGATGGTTGTGAGGCCACGATAAAAGGTCCTTTTCAGCAGGGCTTGCAGTGTACGTCGGTGCATGAACGTTGAGTAACGTAAGAATACCAGTACCGCACTTCAGAGCTCAAATCTGTTCACTCCGGCTGCTACTCCTATTAGGTTGTTTCGCGCACCGAACCAAATTTTTTCCATACAAGTGTAGCTGCGTCTTTTGCAAGGAAGTCACGTCGAATTTCAGTCTCTTGGCTCATTGTTTATGACCGCTGATTTTCTTACGTCTATGTTGTGCAGGAAGTATCGACCGAACTTTCTAGGTTCCAAATTTTAGAGTCGATCGTTTTGTTAGCAACAAGGATGTCAGACCGTGGCGAGACGCCAGCTTATTAAATGGATGTCCAGTTTGAGGTCGGGGCTAGCCGCCTAGTGTAATTTGAAAATCTCTTCCAACGTCAAAAGCAGCCGGACACCGAGCTTTAATACTATATGAGACGCGCATTTTCGGAAATTAGAGCTTATCTACAAAACCACTCTGGCTATGACAATTTCGGTATCAGAGACTACAACCCGAGTTTCATCACCCGTATGCCCAAACTCGTTCGCCTAAGGTGGAGAATATAAATACGTAATGTAAAATGCATCTGAAACCGTATGCCGTAAAATAGCGTACTTAACCCCAGAACCACCATTTGCTGTGACGCTTCTGTACCTTCCTATTTCACCCACGGAACCTCAAACATAAGTTCAGGACGCATTCTCAGATTGAAGTTAGATTATAAAATTGGCATATAAACTAGCAAGTCAATTAATGTTTACGGCAGACACATCGTCCCGACGGTGATCAAAGCTGCGTTTATTCACCGAGAGTAAATCCAACCGGTCTAGTTTGCAATATACTGCTTGTGGTATATGGTAAAACTCAAATTTCAAATCACCTGTTGCATGGAAACGGTATCAACGGCTAATTGTTCATTCTCCATAGGCATTATATCTAGAAGTGCTGTCTTAAAAAGGCACGTCAGGAAACCGGTATCCACATAGGGGATATATTCAGACTAGGTTCGGGTTACAAACAGCTAAAATACATACATTAAGTAAACGACGCGAGTCTTGCAACATGTTAATTTGAAGCTGGATAAGAAATTCAAGAGGCGATATTCATCTTCGACTGCAATACAATGCACCATCCAAAAATGTATGCCTCAAAAAACTTCTACAAAAGTTGATTTTTATTTGAATAAAAATATACAACAGGGAAAAGCACGCTAGTCAGCTGCGTGAGAACGACCACCACCGGGTGCTTCACGTACGTCGATGGTGAATTTGTATTCCTGATCACATCCCATGTAGGCATCAGACATGAAAAACAAAACGAACTCATGTCGACCAGCGTGTATTGGGGCGGTTAGTTCCAAACGAATTTTCGCGGACGCAGTAACGAACAAGTGTTTGATCGCGACCAAAGAGTTGGTTTTTTGCTCGCCGATGACAAGCCACCAGCCTTCTTCTCTGGGCTGAAGAAGAACATTGAAATACAACGTGAGACTATCGAGCGATACAAATCTATCCATCTGATCGTGAGATCTAGACGGTTTTGGTTAAAATGGCATTGCGCAGTTTTACGTCAGTGCAAAAAGCGAGTAATTATAAAATAAGGGAATGTCCGTCAATAGAAAGCTTTGATAGTAACTCTGTAGATTAGAGTGAACAGACAAAATCTCTTGTACGTGTTAGGAAACAATGGCGATGGCGTTTAGAAAGCCATTAACCAATGACATCTACGCTGGTTTGGACACATCTTGCATATGAAACACGAACGGTTACCACCCGCTTGCTTGGATGTCATGCAAGAGAAGGAGAGAGTCTATGGCTCGACACATTGGCAATAAACCGACATCATTGGAAAGCATGCATCATTTCCCATAACATGAACTTTTGTTGTAACCATAAACTTAAAAATCAGAAAAAAGACGTGGATTAAGTTTATCGCTTAATTTTGACGCGCACAGAAATACGCGCGCAAGCCAAAAACGATTAAGCGCTTGAGGGATGATTGCGCTTACCTGAGGGAAGAACGGTGCGATCACAGGGCCAACGTTGTCTTCTTCACGATCCAGCGAGACATTCACAAGCAGCGCCTCACCACTGAAATAAACGCAATGACGATAAATTAACACACAAAAGGAACAGGAAGAATGCTGCAAAGAAATGTTCAATAGCTGCTGTCGTCTGAATAAGCGATTCATTGTTCTTACGCTCCAACATCTTAAAATGAACGACATATCGTAAGCACCAATCGTGTATGTTCTAACGGATGGTTGACGTGGATGAAGATATTCCAGTCTAATGTGAAATGTTGATTACAAACGAGTTAGACGGTCGTAGTGCTTAATGTTAGCGAGGCCACCCGAAAGAAGTGCAAAAAATATTATGTGTGTAGGATATAAAACCTGAAAGCACAAGCCTCATCCAAACAAAGTGCCGCACAGTCATTGACTATAACACGAACAAAGTAAAATTGAGTTCTTTCGATTTCCGCATTGGTAAACGATGCAATTCTGATGATAATGATCTAACTCAAAGAGCACCGAGTCGAAAGACGCAAATGAACGTCTCGTAAGAACAAAGTAAGTCGGTTACGACAACTAACGGATTTATGATTTTTTGATATCCCCTCTGATAAACATTTCACCAAATACAACTTGGTACAATGATATATCTAAGGCGTGACGCCTTTGCCACTGGCTATCTTAATGTTGTCACCAGCAGGGGAGATCTGTTCTGACGCGGCCGACGTTTTATGAACAAATGGATAAAGTTCAGATTGGAACACAGAAGTTTAACATGGTCCCGGCATGCCACAATTGTAAAGCCAACACTGTGACCAACAGAATGAAGTTAGATCACGAAGCCACCGCATTATTCGAATCACAAATCTGTTGACCTCACAACTCCGAAAAAACTCATGACCAACCATCGGTTAATTTCATAGATTTTCAGCGAAACCTTTCGCACTGTAATAGGCATGAACTCACACACAAGCCTGATCCAGGCAAAGTGCCGCACAGTCAGAGACTGTGCATGGGCTGAGATACTGCCAGGTTGCCCAGACCTAGACAGATAAGGGGAAAGAAAATAGCAATAGCAGTGAGACTCCAGCGTGTACTAGCATGCGGCTTACTACCGAAGGCAGATCAATTTAGCGCGGCGTTAGCTGCGTAGCACAGAAGTGCTGCACGATTGGACATCCGTGCAATAGGCATGAACATGAACGAAGCATATAATATTTGCAAGTCAAATGATACACATTATATGGAACTAAAATTTTGTCCACGGATTATTTCAACATGCTTAATAGATGAAGATAAGCGAAAATAGTGCACATGCGATAAAAATAGTAAATGAAATGTGGTAGAATGTTGTGAAAGTTCAATTAGTTTGCCGTATGTATTCTACTATCTTCCCGTGTTATTCATACGGGCTTCGGTACATTCCATTCGGAGTGATGGTGGTTTGCCAACTACGTGCTACCTTTATTTAACAACTGTTCAGTTTATGCAAAACTGATAGTATTTCGATCAAAATGGAGTCCACAGATTTTCCAATAGCATGAAGTACGGAAGCGCATCATGTACAGACAATTCAGCACGTTCAAAGTAAACGCGCAACAAAAAGTTCGCCAGTCGGAACTTCCTCTGAAGCTGGTTGCACCCTTTGATGTTATGTATGAAATCACAAGTCTGGATCCAGGCTATGTGCCGGACAGCCAGGTTGTGTGACCAAGAACATTGTCCGGTTTCTCATGTTGGTTCTTTCTGTTTCGCCAATCTCATCTTCTACCCAACCTTTCTGACCTGTCATTATTTTGATTTTGATTGCTTGCACACAATCTCGATCCCGTGGGACGTTCAGTCATTCGAACGTTGAATTGGTGTTGCTAGATAGCGATTTTGTTTTCGATAATGACTTGGATTTTACCGGGTTAAGCGCAGGCCAACACCGCTTTCGTTCCCCACTTCTTTTTAATGACAAATCACAGAATAACAACAGTGGTTACGCGCGAGGAGAATAGGGCCAACTTACGCTCGGACGGGAGATTTGCTAATATTCGATCCACTTGAGTTCACCACCTCGTAGTTGATTTCAATGTTTGGGTATCGATTGCAGAATTTAGCCACATCCGCCAACTGGGTGGGGGTCAAATCGCTCAGCAAGTTCATGCGAGCGTCGTCGTCCATTTCGATCAGGTCAAACACCGTCTCGACCTTTGCCTCACGACATTTGGCAATACGCTCGGCAGTGAAATGTGGCAATTGGCGAAGATACGAATCTTTGTGCCACACCGCTTGCGTGATCATTTGGGATAACTCCATGGCTGCCAAAGCGGGGCCTAACCAACTGTTGCTGGAAAGAACGTCCACACATGCCTGAAGATGAACACGAGAGGATGGGTTGATTTGTTTGAAATAAAGTTTTTAATTTATCAATTATATTCTTACCGCGCTGCTGAGACCGGTTCTCATTAACATGAGGTGGCACACACGATAAGCTTTCAGCAAATGCGCAGAGTGTTAGACTAAATATAATCGGTGTTTATTTTGCATCTTGGTTCAGCCAGGAAGCGAAGTTAAGCATGTTTAAGCCAAATGTACAAACCAAACATGTGCAAACTATCATATCGATTAAAACTAGTCCACATACAACGAGGTTAAAGAAAAAGGTTAGCACATTATCAGGTTTTCGCGAGAGTAGACTATGCAGAACATTTTAAAATGAAGCGAACTAGGCAAGCGAAATAGACAATTATGTTGCATATCGATATGTAGGTACTACATTCAAGGTTGGCCTTCAAGTAATAGAGCTGACACGAGTTCAATAAAGAAAATTCACTCTTCAACATTGAAGGGATCAAATGATCTGGAAGCTGCGAATGAATCGCACGGAAAAGTCGCATTGATGTTAATCGCAAGCAGCGTACCTGTATCAATCTGATGGTGCAGCCGAGCAGTCGATCCGTGTCTGCTTGCATTTCGACCGGCAGTTGTAAGCGAGACAAATGAGCTTGCAGCAGAAGATTCGCTTTGACCTGAGGGCTGGAAAACCTGGCTTTCGGAAGCAGCTTTTGTGGAACTTTGGTCGACAATTGACGCAAAAGCGAATCTTCATGATGCCGCACCTGCAGCAACGTATCGAACTCGGAGGCGTTGCTAATGACGTCTAAGAGACCACGAATTTTCATTTTGCCCGTCAACGACAAGCTGAATAGTTCTGAAAAGTAAGACAGGGAGATACAATCTCTGCATGCATCACACAGCGTTGATGTTCACTCTGTTTAACCGAAAATAATTGACTGATAGCACTTAACGAAGAGTTGAATCAAGCGAAAAAATTAATAAACACGACTTTACAACACTAATATGAAACTCTAATTTTATATTGATATGAAACAATAAAAACGAGGAGAGATCAGAGGGATGTATGCATGAAGTCGATCAGTGGTAAGCACGCCGAGAGATTGAGATTACTTTGGAGCTTAGTGAAAAAGTCGAGAAAACGATGAATGTAGCGAAAGCATGCAGAACAACAATATTGCGAAATCAGGCTGATTGGAAAGAAATGGGTGATTGAAGAAAGTTCCGACTGACTAAAAAGCATATATATATATACATTAATTCCAAATTCATGTTAATAATAGTAAATTTATTCTAAAACGAATGGCATGAATGTTTCAGAGTTGCTTCTTCTGCTGCAAGAAGGTGGACAGCGTTGATTTTGCTATGCCATATTTTTTTAGCAATTTCAGATTTTGTCATTTGGCCATTCTCCACTTTAGCTAACATTTCCCTTTTTTCTCTAGGCTAAACTGCTCTCGTTTTCGTTGTCTGTCAGCCATCGTGTAACTGCAAGAAGGGAATGAAGTGTCTGCCTGAGTGATTGCAATTTGTCATGAGTCTGTGATTACCAGTCACAGAGAATTCACGTGATTTGCTTGTGCGTGCGTGCGATTCAGTTAGCACACTGTAGGTCAGGCTGCCTGTGTCTCGCAAGCTGTGTCAGTTCTATTCTTAGCGCACTGCAGGCCATTCTTGACGGAGCGTTGTGGGTTAAAGGTAAGACAACGCGAGTTCGTTGTATGCATGCACTTTATTGAACAAACATAGCTGTCGGGAACGTGTACAGTGTTCGTAATAGGCGAGATTCGTTGTACGAATGTTTTAAATAGGCTTACAAAGAAGGAATTTATTTGGGAAATCATGGTGTGTTCGTTCAAACCGGGAATTCGTTGTAGGTGGGTTCCACTGTATATATATATGTTCAAAAAAATAAAAACATGGATTCTAGCAAAGTACCGCACAGATTTAGACAGCATAGAACACAAAAGATTCCTGTACAACCTTGACGATGAAAAACAGAAAAAGTATATTCTGGTCATAGTTTACATTTGTATCCCCAAAGGTTTCAGGTCTTCGAACAAAGCCAGGAAACCGAATATGAATGATCGAATGCAGCTCGCTTGCAACGTGATGGCTAGCTTATGAATCGGTTTAGCCGGGTAAAAAATAACGACGCAACACCAACTAACGTGATTCATCAACTAAACTCGACTGAACACAAAACGTCAATCAAGTACATGTCTTTGAAGCATCCTTTTACGTCTAACAATTCACTGTTGATGTGAAGCTGACAAAAATAGTGAGGCGAAATAAACAAACTGGAAGTATCATGCGATAGATAATTATGCTTAAGACGTTTTGAATAAAACAAAACTGGCTTACCAATGGTGTTGTACTGAATGTAATAGTAAGCGGAGATCATGCCCAAGTTCAAAGGACACAAATCCATACCATCTTCAATGGAAATACACTTGGAATGTTCCAAGTCGTTTAGCGTGGTCTCCACCAACTCACTCAAATGGTCACTTAGATGACGATGAGTGACACCCTAAAGTAAATTGGGAAAAGGAATTTAAAAAATAAAAGGAGCAAAAGTAATCACGGCAAGGAATTTTATAACAGTTAAAACGTGAAAAATGAAAATACATAAACATCTCACACAGTCATATGAACACCATCACAAATAGAAAAACTCTCCGTATGCCGAGATTACGAAATAGAAACACAAAGGTTAACCGTAATGAGTAACTTCAAAGGAGTATCAAGAAAAACGGATATACGACGGAGTCTCAGTGCCATTGCTATTTTCCTCTCCCATATCTGCTTAGGCCAGCACAACCTGATAGTAACTTAGCCCACATGCAGTTTTCAACTGTGCGGCACTTTGCATGGATCAGAATTGTGGTTTCACACATACATACCGCAGGAGCTATATTAGCAACAAAGGTTCTGAGAAAAATAAGGAAATAATGGTGATCGAATGTCGATGGCCATTCCCGTTGGAGATGAAGGATTGTGAAATAGTAATCGTCTCCACACGACTGCAAACCAGATTAAAAAACCTCGATTCCTCCACGAGCAATATTGCTGACGACCTCGTTGTAGCGAAACTAATGAACTTTAAGCGAGGAGCGCTAATCACGAAACATTGCGTTCGGGCACCTTAAGTTCGCTACGGTAATGCCGGAATACCCTACCATAGGTGATATAATAAAGAGTCGAAGGCCAGAAATCCGAACCATTAGAAAAACACTAATGACGATAGCTGAATAATTTGTACCGCAACTCGATAACAATGATCGATCTTCGGCGATAGCACGCTATGTTGGTACAAACCTGACAGGATTAAAAAAGATGGTAATGATTTGACAAGGGCGTTTCACCGGAGCAAATAAAAAAACGGTTACACAAAATACAAAACACTTGAAAAGTTGGCGGATTTAATGAGTGAAAAGTAAACAAAAGAGTCAAACTCACCTGCAAGTTATAATAATTGGGATTTTGAGTCATTCGTTGATACAAAAAGGTCCAAGTTAAGTAGTCCACGGCATCTTGCTTGTTCTCGATTGTTTTGGTGACAACTTCCGCGTTGAAATGGTCGTGCAAGCAATGATCCAAATGCGATTCCACGGGCAGCGGATCATGGAGAAACTTTTTCAGAAAATCACGCTTCCCAGTCTGGCACAATACGACCGCCTTTGCGTCCGCATCGATCAAAGGACGATTTGCATGGCCCAACATTTCCAGCATATCGACTATCGGATAGTCTTCATACGCATGGATTTTCCCATTGTAATCTTGCGTGTCCATAATAATAACCATGTACGCAGCCAAAGGGCTAGTCGAAGCGGAAGACCAAGTAAGCGCACGGGACACAATGACAGTATGCAGTGCTCCGGCTGCGAACAATACCTCGATCAAACGCCGGTCAGCTTTGGAGATCGCCTCATGTAGGTAAGCCACACCACCACCATGACGTACAACTTCAGCGAGAGCATGATCAGCTAATTGATCGGCAGCACGCGAGAGCGCTTCTTTCAACTGATCAGATATGGGGATGAATTTGGCGAAACTTAAAGTGGAATTGGACGCTGCGGTAAACATGGTAATGAGATCTAGCGCGGTTCTTTGAGCTTGACGTCGGTTTGGAACGTAAATAAGAGACGGTTTACGTTGTTGAGGTTGAACAATGCCTGTGGCACTCGGTATGACTGCTTGTTGAGTGATGAGTTGAAAAACAGGCCGCGTCATTGCCAATAAGCGAGAGGCTTGGTGAGGAATATTGAAAGGTAAGATGGTCAAATCAAGCGGAACAGGCCTGGTTGCGAAAGGGAAGTTGTAGGTGGCACCGGTAGCACAACCAAGCCAGCTTGCAACATCACGACCGTTTGCCAAACTGTGAGAGAGACCAACAATGCGGATGGGATTGTCTAGTTGGCTGCTAATATAACGCATTCGAGAACAAACTACCTCCAGCACAGGGCCACATTCAGCACCAACTAGGTGCAAGTTATCCGCGATAAAAAGATTCACATTTGTGACTGTTTTACGTTGCTTCCATCGTCTTGAGAGGACATCCAAGTGTTCCGGGGTTGTGACAACGATCTATCAAACGAAAAGACACAAATTACATTTAAACATATTGCAAGGATTAATAATTCTGAAAGGAGAAAAAAATCAGAAAGATTGATAGAACAGAAACAATAGAGCATGGGCCCGTGTGCAGTCTATGAGTGTGCGACACAGTCTGAATCGGGCTTGTGATTTTATACATACATACTGGACCTTAAAAAAGATACCATCGTTATACAATCTAACATTGGAAGATCCAGTATCGTAGGTGCATGCCAGTGAATGACAGCAACGGAGTTGTCATCACCATCATCCTCAGGGACTACGGCAGTATTACGACAGTGCTTAACCTTCGCGACATAATAAAATCCTAAAATATGGGGGAGGGTGGGATATACCAATCTAGGGATTCTATAGAGGCGTAATCACTAATGAGTTGTGGTTGGATGCCTCCATTTCGAATGAAGTTCGGGGTTAACTTGAGCAATATCAGCACGACAGCATCGTCGCGGTTTTTCCTGCCCCACAACGAGCTTTCCACCTAACAACTTACAAGATATAAAAACACCAAAAACATGTTATACGTAATGATGCACCACAACTTCTAAAATTTTGCATAAGGGTATTGGATCTTTAATACAAAATAATAAATTTTGAAAGACTGGATTAAAATCACTTGATATGACACGTTGACGGATTGGTAGCAACGAGAAAATCACTCGCAAATATTATCTTCTTGTAAAAACGTAAGTAATTAGGTCAAACTTTTGGTTAGGTGTGAGAAACATACGATAGTGTAATGCAAATATTTCAAAATTAAAGTTTACTCAGATTGGCATCATAAAGTGACACTTAGTATTGTCCAAGGTCCTGGGAATAGAAAGCAATACGCAGTTTCAGAATCTGCCGATAGCGCGTATCACATAACGGACAGCCAATACATTGCGACATTGATATTGAAATATGATGATTAACAGTATCTGTTCAACAAGTGTATACTTGAATGCCACTGTTGCACAGGGTTCGTACAACGAACCACGATGTTCAAACACAGAATCACATAGTGATTCGTGGTCAAGCACTCAAGGCGCTTATGGATGACCAAAGTGATGCTCACATTCCCCGAAAGTATCTGTTCAAGTTCAGAGTGTAATCATTACCTCAGCCTGTGCAAAAAAGGCGATATTGCTAAGAAGCTCAAAGCCTATTCTGGTTTCCGTCTACGCATCATTTGGGCCGGAGAAATGAACGTGCGTATAGTTCATCTATCTACAAATGGGCATTTATTGAGTTGTTCGGTTTTGATTATTGCAATAAAATAGTGAAAGCCTACTGAGTTCGCGATATGTATGTACTCTAAAACAGTGCCTAGCGGTAACGATGGAAGTGGCTTGATGCCGATGCAACGAACTTATAACTGTCAGGAATCAATTTACTACCAACAAGCTATATAACTGTAGAGACACATCTAAAACGAATTTATGACCCTGTTATTATCCCAAGAACCGAATTAATTTTTGTTCTTCTTGTTTAAGCCCTGACTTACCCTATTGTGGTGCACACTACATTTACGAAGCTGTACCGATGTAACTACCTAGATTGATTTCATCGATTGCAACAACACAACGGGCAAATCAGAGCCGGCTAAAGCAAATGAATGTAAACCTCAACGACCACACGAAACTTACTTGTCCACGGGCCAGTAACTTCTGATCAACTGACCTCTCTCCCGTTAAACGTACAACGCGTTTCCCTAGTTTATCTCCGAAACGACTCGACCAATCAGCATAGCGTTGTTCCACTTGTTCCGCATGGGGCACCACATAAACGCAACGAAAGTTGCCGCCCGTATTCGATCCGGCACTTTCGGACTGCTGGGCGGCACTGACTGTGATCAGGCGAAAGATAGCCAGTTCTGCACACACAGTCTTTCCACTTCCAGTGGGAGCAGCTATCAAGACATTTTCATCAGAATTATAGAGAGAATTGAACACCTGAAATGTTTTTACGAATAGTGAAAATTTAATAAAACAACAGATGAGGTAAATCTAGCAAGATTGATAAACCCTACGAGAAAAACTATTGACAAAAGGATAGAAGTGTGTGTAAATAAGCAACCAACACAGACCAGATTGAGCAACCGTTTTCGATAGAAAACAACGTGACAACGGTTAATTAACTAGTGGTTATGCTTCTTTTACAGACATGGCTTTTATGCAACGCATAAGCGAAACATGTACGAACGCATACGGACCTCAAAACCAGATTGATTTACGTTATGATTGAAGCGTTACCTTGTTAGGCCTACTACCCCCATGAAACTAATCTAGCACAATTCCCAAGGTCAATGGTAGCTAAAATATGGATGCATGCAAAAAATAACAAAGGTTAGTGTAAAAGCACACGTCAGGCAGGGTTGCACAGTGGAAAAAGCTGATGATCGCCCAGATAGTTTTACGTTGCCCATGTTCGGCAAAACAGCGACATTGATAATAAAACCCTAGCCAGCTACCTGTTGCACTATATTCAACCTCCCTGGTAAGTATGACATGGACTGTTTGCATGTTCAGAATACTTTGGTCAGTGATGCTGTATCAAATTACAAACACAAGCCCAGTGTATGGGGAATGATGTGAGAATTGATGAATGGGAAGTGAAATAAGACGAGGATTACAGGGCCAGATAGATAATTGAGGTGATTATGACTGCATCGCGTTCCCGGTGTGGATGTGATCAATTAAAATGTGCGGACACTAAAAAAGAACAAAATTTCCTTTAATAGGATACGAGCTCGCATCTGTCAGACGAAAGACGCGTTTTCAGTACTAAGCCCAGGCTGGTCCTAACTACACAGCAAAATATTACAGGACAAGATCAAACTCGACGTCTAGAAACTCACTTGTGTTTGAATCGGGTTGAAAACACGGACGCGGTCTGTGTACAACGCCTCAAAATCTTTGTTACGCAATGCGGTGACGGGGAGTGGTTGCAAATCCAACAGCTCGGTGGGTGGAATCGTTTTTTCCGGTAGGATCAGATGTCTGAACGAAACTGGCAGAGTGACCTCACCACCAATCCAACGATCGGAAACCGCGGTAATGTAGTAGTGCGGTGGAAGAGGATCAAATATTGGGACGACAAATCGCAAAACATGCTCTTCACCAGCGTAACGTTGCTTTAGCACGAAGAACTCGTGGTGCAGTATCGTAGTCCCGTCTACATCTTCAACGAAAATCCAAAAAGCCTGGCTAGTGGTGTGCGTTTTGTCATCCCAACTGAAGTCTGGAGTCAGAGTGAGTTCAACGCGTAGCGCAGACCTTGTTATGGGTTGCACATGGACGCTCATTTCTAAACGTGGCAGTTGGTGCAAATATTTGTGCAGTGGCTTTCCAAGTTTC
This sequence comes from Atriophallophorus winterbourni, assembly GCA_013407085.1. Lineage (NCBI taxonomy): Eukaryota > Metazoa > Platyhelminthes > Trematoda > Plagiorchiida > Microphallidae > Atriophallophorus > Atriophallophorus winterbourni. Next base: position 24,784 of record JACCGJ010015448.1, read on the forward strand.
GGCATACGCACAAGTTCTCCCAATTCATGATGATTCATGTCGTACAAACGGTCGAAGGGAATTGATTTTTTCTCCAGTTTACGAATAACTTCCTCGGGAAGTTTTTTGAATTGTCGCAGGGGACACATGGATTCCCACATACGGCGCTCGACCATTTTCGCCAGCGTCAAGGCATTATCCGCCAGCTCAGCCCAGCCTCTATGAAGAACAATCTCGAAAATGGCACGAATCAAACGGCTTGCTGATTGTGTAATATAAACCATGTCGGACACCAAGGAAAAACCTTCCAATTTCAGACCGGAAATATAAGCCTGTAGCAGACAGTTTACTTTGGCGGATGGCTCTTCAGCCGATTCCTTGATTGGAATAGGCACGCGTTCCAACAGCTTGGCCAACTCAAAACGCTCTTCTTGACGAACGGTCATATGACGGAATTCCGAACTTGCCGCAAACACACGGAACAGTTCTATTTCGCCCAACCCAGGTCGGAGAAGTTTATTGTACGACAACACGGTGGTATGGGTCAAATAATAATGCGAAGCGATTCGCCCCAATTCTGTCGCCTGAAGACTACCAACACGGCGATCGTAACGGATTAGTTGACAACGATCCAATTCCACAGCAGCAGTGTGGATTAAATCACGACGGTACTGCTCAAGCCAAGGATCCGACTTGGTGCTCCCTTCGGGAACACCATACAGGCTTGGGTTATGGATCATTCGAATGTACAAATAAGTATAACTTAGCCAGGCAACGGCTTCGCGGACTGTCGATATAGTTCCGAGTACGATTTCGGCATTCAACAAGTCCGGAAGTCTGGAAATCAGCTGACTTTCGATTGGTAGCTGCTGATTCATCAGACTCAAGTAGAATTGCAATTCGGTGTGATTGGTGATCAAGATACCTTCACCCTTGGTGTCGTATTGGGGACGACCAGCACGACCCATCATTTGCATGACATCCAAAGGACCCAACTCAGTCCAACGCCCTTTATCGGGATTGTAAATCTAAAAGTGAAACAAAAAGATTGCAAAGGTACACAAGAAGCATAACATGATTAATAACGCAATCGGATAGGGTTAATTTCAAATTATCATGAACAATTCTGAAGAGGTATGAGTTCGAATACTAACCCGTTGGTTGTTCCAACCGTGGTAAAACTAGACATTGGTATTGTGCTTAGTTTGTGCCTTTGAGATAGAACCAGTAACCGAACAAAAACAAAAGAAATCGCTTTCGCCCTGGTGAGATATGGTGCACATTTTTGAAAGTGATGTTGGCTGAAAACCTTGATCGTTTTTCTGTCGAGGCAGATAACCAGGCGGTCACAGCGCATGGAGAATTATAGCAAAGACCATTCTAGTCTAAATGAAATCAAAGTTTTTGCCGCCGAGCGCCATCAACCTGGTCGACTGGCCTGTTATATAAGTGCTGTGTGGCTAACACCGTGCTAAATTGATTGGCCACAGGTAGTGAGCTGCATGCTGAAACAGGCTGGAGTCTCATTAACATTTCCTGTTCTATTTTCTTTCTCATAACTGTCTAGGCCTGGGCAACTCGACAGTATCTTAGCCCACGTGCAGTCTCTGACTGTGAGGCACTTTGCGTGGGTCAGGCTTGTGCTTTCATACCATAACACATATAAGTGCTTCCCAACTTTACAAATGCTACGAGACCCTTTCAATGTGTACTTTCACCCATCACAGTATACGTGAAGATTTATTTGAGTATAATGTTAAAGTCACAGAAAAAATGAAGAGGGGATTGAATCAAGTATTGCTGATGCAGCTCTATCATTCAGGAGATGTCTGCAAGTGGGCGTATATGTTATGAAAGAACAAGCCTGATCCAGGTAAATTGCCGCACAGTCAAAGACTGCACGTGGGCAATACACAAAAGGGGAACAGTGAAAAAAAGATCAGTGAATTTTTTTGGTCCATTTACACATATCGCTATTTTATCTTCTTGCTTTTCAATTATAACTTATTATCGAGCAAAAAATAATGTCAGAGGAAAATCGAGATGATGCAATCTTTCCATTGAAGTCGAGCCAAACACCCTCTCCTTCTTTGGCACACCATCCAGGCAAGCGCGCCTGTCCAACTTTGGCTAAACCAGAAGTGAGCCATTTCAAGCCACTCTTCCAAATTAGCGACTGAACACCAGCCACTTTTTCAGTCTAGATCAGCATACGCAAAGAGCGCTCGGCTTGCGATAAGGCTGCATAACGTTTGAGACATAAAGCGATAAGAATAACAAATTTGGTTGAAAATTAATAGGGATATGAACCAAGATTATTCGAACTGCTTGCGGCTGGGTGTTAACCAAACCGCAAGCAAAATAGCCTATCAGAATAGAATATGAGGGCAAAGAAAAAAGCGCATGATTACAACTAAACGCTACAGTGCAAACCGACAAACTGCGTGTCGGTTTCGTTACTGCGAACACTCAAAACTCAATAAAGAAGAGTGTCAGCACCCATGAGGCAGGCACAAGTTCTAGATGACAGACCCTTATACCTACTTTTAAAACGTGGAAAAACGGTATCGTGAGAGAACTTAGCGTTGGTGTAATAGTATGCACATTGAAACTTGAGCAATGCCATATTTAGTGATAGTGAAATGAGGAAAAAGGTTATCAAGCAAACTGACTTGTGTGCCTTTAATGATCACAGTGTGAGCGGGTAGATTGACACCCCAAGCGAGCGTGGCGGTCGAGACTAGCACTTGGATATGATGATCGCCAAACAAGTCTTCGACCAAAGTTCTATCCACACGACTCATTCCAGCGTGGTGAATGCCAAAACCATAGGGGAGCAAGTCCTTTAATTCCGAATTCTTAACCTATCCAAAAGGAAAACTAAACGTGAGCGACCGAATTTTGTTATTTAAAAAATCACCTAGTGGATAAAGAGTACATCGAAAAGTGTAAGAAATGGAACCATCAAATTAATTCAGATCTACAGTTATTCAAAAGGACGCAGGGAGAGTTAATCGATTTGGCTATTGGAAAATTTTCATTTCTTTTTAGGCAGTCATAAAACAAATATCAGTTTAATCGACAAGAACATACATGCACCTTAAGTTGCCCTTACAATTTTGTTGATTGACGTTTGATACCGTAAATAAGATAATAAAGACCATTGAGGACTATGTTAGAACCGACTCAAACGGTGGAATCTGGAACTACATTTGCAACAGCGATGCTACAAACTGGTAAGACTATTAGAACGTTAGTCTTAACTTGCATGATGCTTAATTGCCATAAAATCACGATGAAACAGTATTGAAGTATATGCAGATACTGCATGAAATCATAAACAAAGCCAGATAAAGTTCCAACAGTCATAGATTATAATTGGGTTAGGTTAATGCTAGGCTACACTGACCCAGACGGTGTTTCACTCCCATTAATTCGATCGGTATAGGGATTTACGTGACTGCTCATGTTCTTACGAGGTAAAAACGAACAAAGTTTATTACATAAAAATGCTGCACAAAAGACGATTTCCATAACTTGAAGATAACATGTATGTACTGCTGCGTTGTCATATGCCCGATATGAGTATAACCCGTTTAAAGTTACATTGAGCAGATTGTGTTAACATGTGTTGTTTAAAACTCTAGATGTGGGTTGTGATCCTGTCCAGACTGTCCATTTTTATAAATAAAGTTATTGATAAACAAGACAAAACGCTGCACAAGCACTTAACATTGCGGTTCCATTCAGAAACACGCAATCCAAACATTTAGGGTCACAGTAAAACGTACATAGGCTAAGATTAGTTTAAGATAGCGAATGCAAGAGGTAAATGGAATAAAACACAGTAAAACACACCTGTTCTGCCTCTTGACGTAGGACGACCGCCGATGCATTTTTATCCTTCATGAATAATCCGAGGGTATCGCGTTCGAGACATAGATCCCGTAACATACGGGCAGTTTTTCCCGTCTCTTTTCTGCTATGAACGAATATAAGAACTTGATTGCGGCCCGCATTCTCCATTACTTTTGTGTAAACAATGTCGTTCATCACTTGATAGCGCTTTACTGCTTTCTTTTCCGTGACACCGATGTACTGTTGTTCCAAGGGAACAGGGCGGTAACTAGGGACGGCAAAAGGAGAAATAAGAATAATCTTTGAGATTAGACTACGGGTAACGTGGAAAGCACGGATGAGGATTAACTGTATGCAGCCAGGATATTGGCAGAATGACCCTTAAGAAATCAAACAAACGAAAAGCGGGTTCGCAAAATAGGGTTTCGGATTAAAGTCAAGGTGCATTTGCTTATGAATGAAACCGTGTCCTCGTCATCAGACAACGGTGTGTAATTGACACGACTTCTGTACGTCACATGTGGCCATGCACAATCCATCAGTCACCAGTAATGAACCACACACAGTAAAAGTAGTATCACGTTCCCTTTTTTGGTAAGCGAGAGAATGTTAGGCTTAGGATTACTTAGATACATCATTAGAAATGATATGAATGGTCACGAGAACATGAAAAATGCTCGTTTGTGACTCATTATATATGTCACCACTAATATGTGAGCAACCCGACAGAATTTTATCACCGTCTATATCAAGCTTGCGATTTCATACTTACATATGATTTAACGTGCGATTCAAAACCGTCCGTTTGTAAATTATATATATATATATATATATATATATATCAACGCAAAATGAGATGCTTGACCAACCTGTTATCAAAATGAAATAATCCACTCTCACGATCAACTCGCAAGAAGGTAGCAACATTTTCATAGTTCGGCAACGTTGCGCTCAGGCCGACTAGACGAACGCCATCACCGCCACCAATCTCGGTAGTACTACCTGCGCCACCCGAAGCCGCACCAGCCTCGACTGCACGGACAGTACGAGCCACAATTGCTTCCAGAATAGGACCTCGGTCATCATGCAACAGGTGAATCTCATCAATAATGATCAATCGCACAAGAGTAATAAAGGCCCGTTCATCTCCCCCACGCCGAGTAACGACATCCCATTTTTCTGGAGTACAAACAATGATTTGAGTTTCTTGGATCTGCTCGCGAGTGAGTTGATGATCGCCAGTCAACTCATCCACTTTGATGCCGTAACTGCTGAACCGCTGTAAATCAAAACAGGAAAAGGCAAGTGAAAATGACCGATGGCCATTGATATAACAGTGAAGAGATCAGAATACACGTTCGTAAAAATATGAATGCCGCTGTTCATTATTTATAAGAAGCGACATTGGTATGCACTCATGAAAAAAGCGCTTTGACAAAATCCATCTATCATTTACATGTTAGTCTTTCTGATATCGACTTTGCTAATGTGCAACCCAGACGACGAACCGAATCAACGTAGAAAAAACGACAGGCGAAACTTCCACAAAAAGAATAAATCGTTACAGGCACACACGCTCAAGTAAGATATTTGATCGAGCTCCATCATTGACTGCGCATAGTAAAGTGCGAGTGACATCCTAAACATTTTAAAGCGATTGAAACACGCTACGCCTCAGTGTGTTCTAGCATATTTCTAAACATACACAACATAATACGAGTAAATTTATATAACTAAATTATTATCAAGAATGGAAGCTTGATTGCATTGAGCCACCGGTCACCGTTTTCATACAACGTGCCGACTCAACTGATAAGGTTATGAACAAGTAAGCACATATACGATTAATAAAACTTACCCGATTGAAGCTCCCGACAATTTCTTGCACAAGAGAACGCATTGGAGCAATGTAAATAACCTTGAACTCCTCTTTGTTGATCGTACCATCGGGGTTAATGAATTTTCCCAATTCATGCAAAATGCATAAAACGGCAACATTCGTTTTTCCTGCGCCCTGTTGAAAATCGATGAGCGTTAGTTAACATGACTGGCAAACTGAGAAACTTTGTTCATTCAATGAAAAGCTTACAGTGGGGGCGCAGAGCAGCAGATTCTCGTCAGATTCCAAAGCTTTACGATACAATTTACTTTGGATCACATTTAGTGTTTTGCAATTCTCGAAAGCCGCTTGAGCATAAGCAGGTAGGCTTTCTATTTTTACAAGCGTTTCACCAGGTTCCAGAGATTTGGGGCGAAGAGCAGGAACGTGAACTTCTTCATACCCTTTTTTCTGTTCGCGGAAAGAGCCATCCGGGAGTTGACATCGTTTGTTAGCCATCAAATGACCGCCTTGAACAAAGGTGAGGTTCTCCAAATCGAGCATGTTTGGAGTTCCAGCCATTGCTGTATCAACTACCTGAATGCTTTCTAATTCGCCTGCTTCGTTTCCGAGTTCTGTCTACAAGAATAAAAAAGAGACGGAAAGAGAAAAAACGGGTTAACGAAATGATTCGTAATCATTAGTAATGTCTAACATCAATGAGGTAGCACACTGGGGCGAGGGTGGAAAATAAATGGATGTTGCAAAGCTTTTCTTACTGGCGAATTAAAAGTATGAAATCACAGGTCTGATTTATGCAAGGGGCCGCACAGTCATAGCATACACATGGGCTAAGATATTGCCAGGTTGCTCAGGCCTAGACAGATATGCGGCCCTCCAGAAAATAAAATAGGTTATCTAAGGTCTAGGCAACCGCTTCTTTGTAAAATACCGAAATGAAAATATTTTGCCGAAGAACATCATGAAGAATTAAAATCAGAAGTACCCGTAAAGATAGTATATAAAAAGCGCACTCTTGTCTTCCACCTTATCTGCTTTTTCAGTTGCATTTTGATAGGCTGATGATAACCAACATTCGCCAAGGTAAATCAAGGAATCATCCGATGCATCTTGCTCGCTTTATGTTACGACTTTTCCATAACGAGGCGCGATGAATTAACTATGCACAGGCGAGAAAGTATATGGTCGGCAATGAAAATTCTGACGTCTGAATAAAGCGTACAGATCAACCAGAGCCACCACAATTAAAGTTACGAAGAGATGGTGGTCAACGAAAATAAGTGACCGAGAATTACCAACTATGGAAAATGCAGTTGATAAAAGTATAGTATTTATAATGCTAATATTACTAACATATTGCTACCTAGCAACATGAGACCAACCTGTAGACGACTCGCACGCTGAGCAGATTTTCGTTGACGTTCTTCGTTGATTAGATCAGCCGAGTCTTCTGTTTCACGAAGTTCACGCAGAACTTTGGCTAATTGTGGATCTGCACGCATTTTCGCTTCAATTTGGTTGCGCTCTTGTGCCGATTGAGCTTGCGCAAGAAGTATGCAGTGCAGAACCATCATCCGATTGGCACGCAACAACTTGATGAAGTCGAATTGGCTATATCCAATTGTGCGCACCAGGCGATTCTCTAAATCCCGATCATCTAAAGCTGATTGGAGAATTTCTAGACACTCCTTAGCCATGGACTGTGCAAGCATTGGATCCTGATTATTTGAGTACAAAGAGATAGAAAGTTGTAATTATTAGTTGAAGAAGTTGATCAAGCGATGACGTGCATAATAAAAGGAGGAAAGCTTATGATGGTCACAATCGAGTAAATAACGGAGAATGACACAATTCACAAACACAGTAGCATCAATACAAAACTCTGTTTAAGTCTCGGTGAAAAAATAAACGTTATGTAAGTGAAATTGTACTTTTCTTGAGCGAGTAGCCTGTTAAAGATACCATAACGAGCATTAGCAAGCACCAGCCACAATCTTACTAAAGCATCAAAAAAACCGAAAATAATGAAAAATGAAAAAAAGCCAAGGTGATGTCTCTTGATGAGCAGATGCGAGAATTTTGGTCAGGTTAGGACACACAAATACATCGTGAAGCTAGATTCGTTATCACTGACAAACTTCAATCACCTACATTCTTTGCATTTTAGCATACGAAATGGTCAAAATGACTACTACTAAACACGATATATATCCTTTGAAATTACAACTGCTATATTTGGTTTGGGTCTCTTCCACGATAACTCATTGTCGATGTGCACAAGTCAATTCATTAAACAGGGTAATCGTAATGCTGCACATGGAATCGGGATCAATGATGCATCAATCTGAAATCATACACAGTATCGTTAACCAAGGTAGTCTCTACTGTTAGAAATGGTCAACTGAAAATACTAGTAGCGTTAAAATCTCGGTGGTATCGAAAAAAAACACGGAAATGTAGACAAGAAAACTGTGAACGATATCCTAACTACGCTTCATTGTCATACAATCTGTAGAGTGAAGCAGATTAAACTGTTATAAATTTCAATACTTGAATGAGGATCGTTCGTCTTTTACAAAACTAAAAATTTAAAACACGAACGACTATACTCGACCAAACTCTATTTTCAGTTTGATCATTAGACACGGAATTTAGGGTGCGTGATCGATCAAATAAACGTAGGTACATCTTTGGTAGATAATTGAGTGTTGACCAAATTTGCTTCTACACAAGCCGTAAAACGAATTCTCCCCACAAGCAAAGTGAAGTAACCGACATATTGGTTTGAAAAGCGTACGTTGAGAAAAGGAAAACAAGGATTCAAAGACGATGCAGACTGTATGTTAAACAGTACCGCATAGTATCAGTTAAAATCACCAGAGTTGGCTACATACACTGCGATTAACAAAACACGAACGTGATTAGAAAGGTAACGTAATTAGAAAGGCTGAAAAACAATAATGTAAACTTTCATCAATAACAATAGATAAAAATTAAAGGCGAATTAGAATCAAGTGTCTACCTTGCATTGCTTAGCTAGGTTGCGCTGCAGCCAAAACGCATCTATGTCACGTGGCTTTAAAATTTCCGTCGTTTGTTTGGAGCTTTTAAGAGAATCATCTGAGCGAGATTGCAGCGTCATTTCAACAACCGCCTCTTCCCCCTCCAGCTCTTCATCCTCTTCTTCCTTGATTTCGCCAAAGGCATCTTCGTCATCCTTATATAAGAAATCGTGCATCGCATTAAAATGAAATGATCAAGTGCTATTGATCCAGGTATAAAACGACTTTATAATAATAATGATGAAATACAGGTACCGTGATAGAAAATGGTTTGATTAAGCGTTGTTGAACATTGACAATCAATTTTGAAATACAACCAGAGGATTGATATTTGGCGCAAGAATCAGATAGCCAAAAGTAATTGTGATCAATTGTGGCGTTTACAAGCCGAGCATAACTTCTCAAATTAACAGAGAAGGCGAATATACGTAACTGGCGCATAACTTAAAGGAAAAGTGTTAACTTCAACCCAACGATGCAACCACTTTACGGAGAACGAACAATCCACGACTTCAAACCTCTACTTCATTGATGGATATTTGGAACGACTTCTGAGATTACTTCAGAAAATTACGAAGTAATGTGGTTTACATGGCTAAACTATCGTTTACGCTGCTAAGTCGTTTAAACCACACGTGGTACTGAGCTACTAAATAAAAATTGGGTGTATACTTGCAAGCTCAAAAAGAAACACAAAAGCTGGCAAAATTTACTGTGGCTAAAGGCGTTTAGTAAATTATAAAGCGATAAATGTTGATACGCTGCCATGATTTCAAACGAAAAAATTGACGGGGTTTCTCGTTAATTATTGAAAGACGAATTAAAATAAAATCTTTAGAGTTGTGTAATGGTGCACAACCGTCTAGAAAAGCCATAAAACCAAAATGACAAACTTCGCACATACATACATTGGACTTTGAAGTTACACGTAAATTGGGCTTATTTACGAAAATAAATTTCCGTCCAATGCTGGTGGGGAAAAACATGTCATAATACAGAAACGTATCAAAATTATACTAACTTCTTGGTCAGATTCCTCAAACTGAACATTAACTCCATAGGTTTCGTCGATATTATCAGCTGCAGACACCATTGTTTCATCATCTTTCCAATCTGTTATCTTTTTGCATAGATTTACGATGATATTATAGCGTTCATCAGCCAAAGGACCTGTGTAAACATTAGAATAAATTTATGTATTACCGAGCAAAGATTCCGTTTCCTTTCTACGCTCTTTATCCTTTAGGTGGCTGTTCTTAAAAGTCGCAATGATTTCATCGGCCGCTCCACACAATATTTCTCGTGATTGATCTCCAAGAGCTTCTTGAATGCAATGAAGAATGTATTCGTATGTCTTGCGAGTATCTGGCGTTTTAGGCCTATATACTATTCCGGCTACGTCATCTAAATCATCAGTAAGCAAAGTGGAATTTTTCAATTTCAGGGCATCGTGTTGAGATTCATCACGCTTTTGCCGCCTGTTGGAATCGTTATACAATTAAGCCAAACATACTTTGCGCGCTTTTCCTGAAGCATAGGTGGCTTTGATCGCTGGGATTTGTGTCCCATGTCTTGCACGCGTATTTTGCCAGCTAAGCTTAATACCTCTCCAGTAGATTCATCTCTTGGCCGACGATCAATCAGAGATCGATCCGTAAGCAAAACAAGACTTGAGTTGACTTTGTACTCGAACTGAAGTTTTCTAGCTGCATCATCCGCCATTTTGAAGCTGTATTGTAGTAAATTAAAATCAGCTCCTAGAACCAACCTTGAAACTTCGGTTCAGTTCAGTTCAGTTGCGCAGGACAGTAAGTGGCGAACGAGCCAATCGAGCGTCCAGAATTTCTCTTGGTGAAAAGCTGCAGAGAAGCAACCACCACTGCCAAAGCGTTTATTCTTATTGTGGTTTGGATATCCTCGACGATCGCGATGACAAGGGATTATCCGTGTTGTATTTAGGAAGCACCAGGACAGTATGCGGCTAACGAGCCAATCGTGCGTCCAGAATTTCTTTCTGTTGAAAGCTGCAGAGAAGCACCCATCACTGCCGAAACGTTTATTTTCTTTGTCTATTTGAAGTCTTCAACGATCGCGACGCCAAGAGATTATCCGGGTTGTATGAATCCTCGTTGATGTCTTGAATATTCCTCTTTCGCTCAAGCAAGATCAAACGAACTGGAAAAATTTGTTTCCCACCCTACACCCGTGTTCCTTATCTAGTTTTCTGCGTCATAATTTTTCCGTGATATTTTTTGTTTGTTTTCTAAATTAAAAATAATATTTAATTTAAATGTTAAATCTGTGAGAGTTTTCTTTCCCAAACATTGTTCCTTTGTTTAACTGCACTTGATCTTCCGCATATTTTGATTTGTCTAATAACGGCTAACACGTGGTACGGACGCAACGTCGAATTCGCCGACGTCAATATGCCTGTTACCCGCAGTTTTGTGGAAAAATCAAATCTTCTCTTCAATTAGTCGATAATGGAACGGAAGACACCGCAGGTGAGCGCATTCCTTGTTTTGTTGAGGGCTCTCGGGTTAGCTTGAGGGGTTCAGGTTCAGGTTACACAGGACGATAAGTGGCTAGGTCGCCAATCGAGCGTCCAGATTTCTTCCGGTGGTATGCCAAAAAAGAGCGCCCACCACTTCAAACAAAATAGTTCACAGATTTCTTCTGGTAGGATGGTTACCTGGAATGTAGAGCAAAAACTCCTTTTACCAAAGGTTCAACGATAGAATCAAACATTCTTGTTCGTAAGGCTAAGATGCGCTTTCAACTCCTAAAACTGTCACAGGAACGTGAAGCTCTCGAAATGCAGCACAAACAGAGATTGCTTGAGGCGGCACAGAAGGTTGAAATGGCTGAGATTGCTGCTTCTGCATCCGACGATGCAGATTCACAGTTGCAAGATTTTGATACCAATCAAAAGATTGCAAGTTATCTTGCGCATTGTGGGCCTCAAAAGGCAGGAGTAGCTGACTACCCTCGTTCGGAGATAGAAGATTCTCTTAGTAATGAAACTCCCGGTAGTTTACCAAGATCTGACCTTCCGAAGATGGAATTGATGTCTTTTGATGGTTCAGCTAGCACCTACTGTAAATTTTTCGTCAGTTCGAGACCTATGTGGAGTCTAGAACTCGTGATGACGGATAGAAGTTCCTATATTTGTTAAATTATTGCCGAAGTATAGCAAAAGATGCTATTAAAGAAAATGTCATGCTGCCACCTGAACGTGCGTATGGGCGGTAAAGATCAATCCAGAAGGACCTCTTCGGGCAACCACATACAATAGCAAGATCCGTGCTGGATGGACTGTTTAGTGAGCTTGAAGCAGCACCTTACAGTCCGCAATTATTGTCAAACCTGGTGATCAAAATGAGTAATTGCCAAATTGCTTTGGAACAAATGAACTACACTGCGGACCTCAATTCTTTGATGGTGCTTGAACGCTTGGTCCACACACTTCCTCTGTATCTACAGCAGCAGTGGGCTGAGAACGTCGAGCATTGTACCTGCGAAGGCCGAGGGATTTGATGCGCTTTATCAGTCTACGGGCAAAGGTTGCTAACAGCCGGTTCGGCCAATCAGTGAAGCAAAATCGCAAGGGTAAGAACCCTTACACGAGTTAAACTGGTAATAAGCCAGTCGTGAATAAAAAGCAAACCTTTGCTCAGTGGCATGCAGACGACACAAAGAAGATTGAAAATCCACGATGCCCAACTTGTGGTGGTACTCATGGAGTGGCATCTTGCAAAGAGTTCATTACCGTCGACTGCGAGACACATTGGAAAAGGCGAAGCAGTGTCACCTGTGTTTCAAATGCCTGAAGGCTGGTCATGACAGAAATTTTTGTCATCACTAATTCATGTCAAGTCGTTGGCTGTAAGGCTCCTCACCACATACTGCTGCATTGGGAACCTAAGGTCCAGTCTTACGTTGAAAGCAAAACAATGAGCATGACGAACTGTGGGCAAGTTGTCTCTATGGGGGTATCACCTCTTCGCTTGGTAGGACCTTGAGGTTTTTTTGGAAGCATACGCATTTCTTGATTCTGGTTCTAATAAGACAGTCGTTTGTCTTAAAGTCGCTGGAAAACTTGGACTTGAGATGCGAGCTTCAGAAACTCGCATTGAGACGATGAACAGTACAATGTCCGCTCGCGAGCTTGCTAGTGAGTTCAAGTTGGAATCGCTAAATGTCTTGAGATATTTGACATCGACAAGACCTTGGTCGTTGATGAAATCATGCCCTTTGCGAACATGCGGCCTCGTTCAAAATTAGCAGGTCGATGGTCCCATCTCAAGGATGTGGTATTTGAGGAAACTAACCGTAAACGCATAGTTACCTTGATTAGATGTGACATCTCGGAAGCACATTGGGCCATCGAACAACGATTGGGTGCTCGGAAACAGCCATACGCTGTGAAAACCTTATTTGGTCCTTTGTGCAGATGTTGCATAAATGATTCCATAGCAAGGCCTGTTAGGCTCGTCAATCGTCAAGAAATGGTTTCCGTTGATGTAAAATTAAAGGATGTTGAGGTTTGTGATGTCGGTTGTGATCAGGAAGCGGAGTTACCTGACACTGAATTAGCTCAGTCAGATTTTGTGACTGAATTTCCCGACACTAATTCGGATCAGATGGAGAGCAAGCCTGGCTCACCTGACACCAAATCAGCCAAAATGAATAGTAGGCCTGGTTCACATGACACTGAATCAGCCGAAATTGGGGCGACAGATGGTCAGCACGACCATCTATATGATTGGCGCAAGCTGTTCGGTTGTGTACATGATGAGCCATTTGTGTTTCGAACCCCGAATAGACTAATAAAATTTTGGAGATTAGAGTTGTTCAGATGGCGCAAGATGGCGGATGATGGCAGAACCGTATGACGTGGTGAGTCTTTGTATACCAAACTATTTCCCTATGAAATCCACAGGTGTCCAGCGATGATGATGAAACGTGGCGTGTGTAACTCGCCACTAAATAAAGTCACATGCATTATTCTATTGGTGCTCGAGTGAGGCAATAGGGTGGGGAATATGGTGTACCTGGGGTGTCGGCCCCGGGGGCCGGTGCTTGAGGTGGGAGGCGGGTTTTCGGATCTGCTGACCACAGAAATACCACAGGGCATCCAGCCTGCCGGTTGCACGCGAATACGAACGTTTATTACACTAAAGGCAAATGTTTTAGGTGGGAGGCGGGTCTTGGGGTCTGCCAACTCCGGAGGTACCATCAAACATTTGATCGTCGAGTCGCAGTCATGGGTCGGGTAGCCAGGTAGAGGAGAGCCCAGAATTTCAGTGTTTGTGTCAGATTTGGAGGAATTTCGGTGGGCAGTTTATGAATCCGCGTTGATGTTTTAAAAGTTCCTCTTTCGGTCAAGCAAGATCGAACGAACTGGAGAAATTTGTTTCCCACCACACACCCGTGTTTCTTATCCAGTTTTTTGCGTCATAATTTTCCCGTGATATTTATTGTTTGTTCTCTAAATTAAAAATAACGTTTAAACTAAATGTTAAATCTGTGAGAGTTTTCTTTCCCAAACATTGTTCCTTTGTTTAACTGCACTTGGGCTTCCGCATATTTTGATTTGTCCGTAACCCGTGTGTAGCGTTATTGAAAAACGGTAATTTTTTGTGCTCTCAACTGAGCTGTTTGACTCCCGTTTATTGGACGCGTTCGGTTTGCATTGAAACCTGTATTCGATTACCGTTGAGTACTGTAGCGACCAAATCGTCACTGGGGAATAGTTTCTGTTACGGAAACTAGTTGCATGCGTAAATTGACGTATTTTTCTGATTTGGGATCGATTCGTAAACGCTCGTCACTCCCGGTATGAGAATCTCGTGGCTTGTAGCAGGCAACTAGTTTCCATGACGGAAACTATTCTCCAGTGACGATTTGGGCGCTACACGGGTTGTATTTAGGAAGCACCTCGTTATAGTCAATGCTGGAAAAATAAAAAGCAGTTTCTCTTCACCAGTACGGTGAAAGGTCAGCTAGAGTAGCATCGTGTATAATAAATAGAAAACACAGAGAACTCTAGCCCTTACTTTATTTAGAGCATAACGCTAATAGATGAAATACTCAAGCTTGTATAGCGATTGAGGAGAGTATTCAGGAAAAAACCTACCCCAGTTGCGATCCAAACCCTGATTAAAATTCGAGACGGTACTGCAGGATATAAGTTCTTCTGGAAGAATGTATCAGAAGTTTACAACCCTTAGGCTGATAAAGTGTTTCCTGGAGTCTAGCCGACATCGTTTTTTTAGCAATTTAAAGTGAATGGCCCCGGGTAGCCAGATCGGACCTCAAGGTAAAGAAGTCGTTTATTAGCATGCCACTCAAACCCTTCAAAATCTTAAAGGTTTCTATTCAGTCACATCTTAAACGATGGCGCCTAAGGGATAAAAGTTCGAGAGACATCCGGCGTGCAACGTACGGTTTCCCTCGCTGACCCTCAATCATGCGAGTTGCGAGGCGCTGTACGCTTTCAAGTAGAAGGAATTCCTTTTAGTAGTGAGGACACCGCGCCTGAACACAGTATTCGAGATGCGACCGAACGTAGTCTTGTACAGTGACAGGTATACATCGAATCCTCTGCTCGATAGCACTGACTTCGGCCGTGCATGCTTAGCCGCAGCTGCACATTGGTCCTCCCATTTGAAGTCAGCCCTAACCAGAACTCCCAAATGCTTAACACATTGAGTGGCATTAACACTGAGGGAATTTCCCGCCACCTGGACCGAAATCATAAAAACCAGTGGTGACAAGAGTTAGCTCTTATTTAGGTTCAGTGGGAGATCACACAGGTATGACAATTTTATGACCCAATCAAGGGCGTGCAACAAGGTATCTTCATCCGTTGATTTCATGAATTTCACATCATCCGCGAAAATAAAGCATGGGCACTTCAATGAAGAGGACAAGTCATCGATGAAAATCAGGAATAGAAGAGGACCAAGTATCGAACCTTGGGGTACACCATTGATCACGTCGGTTCCCTTTGACTGCGTAGATCTTACCCTAATTCTGAATTTCCTACCTGTCAGAAAGGCCTTTATCCAAGCAAGTAGACTACCACGTACGCATTTTGCTGCTAGCTCAATCTCTAGAAGGCAGTGGTTTACGGAATCAAAGGCCTTGCTGAAGTCTAGATAGCTAGACGGAGCATTTAAAGAATTACCACGTCTCTGAACGCCACTGAAGTACCAAGAGAAGGCAGTCGCCTTAGACAGTTCAGTATCGGCTAATTTTCCGTGCTCTAGATTTAAATCTCCAATGTTTTTCCTTGTTTTTCCTTTCGATTTAGCGTAGCCCTAAAGTCTTTTGGGATTGGATTTAGCATCCCTAGCTAAGGATAACTAAAACTCCCGTTTGAGCAAACGCTGTATTTTAACACAAGCGTTCCGAGCGGTTTTGTATCGGACCCAAGAACCAGATGTGAGAGATAGCTTATATTGCCGCCATGAACGATCTCGTTTACGGGTAGACCGACGAACACGAGGAGTCCACCAGGGCGACCTATGATGCTTTTTTACGACTTGGAGCAGAGCGTGCTGGTCTTGTAACTCCTCAAGATACTTACAGATTCTATCCTAGTTTTCACATACATTGAAATCGTTAGAGAACTGAAAGAAAGATTTTGAAGTCTGTAGGAGAAAATCCCAGTCTAAAAGCTAAAATTTTCGTCTAGGGTGAGCAGCAGGTTTGTGAAACCGCAGTACCGCTTCGAAGTTTATCACTACGTGGTCGCTTTTGCCGAGCGGTGGTAGGTATTATAAAAGTCTAACGGCTTCGGGCTGGGACGACAGTACTAGGTCGAGAGTGAATGGAGTACGTCCATTACGAATCCTCGTAGGAACACTCACATGTTGATGCAGCGCATGACCATGGAGCCATTCGATAAACATTTCGGATTGCTTGGTGACCAAACCTACATGGACGGCCCAATGTATGTCTGGGATGTTGTAATCACCTAAGATGAGTACGCTGCGAGCTGATTAAAACAACCTGTCGAGCGTCTCAATAAGCTGTGTAATCTCCTGCTGAGCTGCACTGGGTGTAACGTAGACACAAGCAATTGCGAGGGCTGACTTGTAGCAAGTCAGGATACACGTAACAACTTGGAAGTTTTCACTGGTTAGGGATATACCCGTTCCCATAAGATGCAAGCCATACTCAAGGAGGAGTGCAACCACACCACCTCTCCTGTCGCCAGGTCAATCGCATCTAATGACGAAATACTGCTCGCTAATATTCATTGGCACACCATCAAGCGCGGACAGCCAGGTCTCAGAAAGCGCTATAACCCTGGGGTTTAACTCAGCCACACGAAGAGAGAAGTAAGTTGTGTATGTTTTTCTTTGGAACTTCACATAGATCAATTCGCTTCGAGATTGATGTTTAATTGTCCATGTATAAAATATCATAAAATGAAATAAAAGCCAAATGTTTGCGAGATACAAAATGAAAGTTTTCGTGATTATGAAATATTTGAGAACCACGTACCGTTTTCAAACCAATCACGACATTGGATATTATCAGTTCAGTTCAGTTCAGTTTGCACATGACTGTAAGTGGCTAAGGAGCCAATCGAGCGTCCAGATCTCTTTCGGTGGTATGTCACAGAAGAGCGTTCACCATTTCATAAAATGTCTTCACAAATATATTCTGGAATTATAGTACTCTGGAATGAAGCCGAAAAACTCCCCTCACCAATAGGTGAGGAGACATTCTTGTGTTCCAAAGACCACATGAAGATCATACAAACTATTTTTCGCGGATAAAAATCAGGAAATAATGAAGGCCACACAGCGTCGAGTCCATTCTTGAAACTCCCTGCCAAAGTAGAACAAACAACCTCTTTAGGATGACTATTCTGTAAGTTACTACCATTTCACTAAAGAATTATATACGAACATTTGACCTGACATGTCGCTTGGCCAGTTTTATTGGGCGGCCATGAGTAACCGCACTTGGTGCCAGAGCATACATTTCAGTTGGATGAATAGTACTGACATTTGTGATGATTTCGTAGGTTTCAAACAGGCCCCCACGTAGCCGCCTTCTTTCTAGTGAGAAGAGATCTACCTTCAGCATTCGTTCCTCATACGACCTACCTGATTGTCCTACAGTCATACGAGTAGCTAGGTGTTGAACACCTACAAGCTTGGCAATATCTTTTTCTAAATAAGGTGACCATACTTGAACGCAATACTCGAGATGTGGTCTCACGACCGCTTTTTATAATGGTATGAAAACCTCTGGGGACCTGCAGGATAATACTGATCGAAGGCGAAAAAGCTCGCTCCTAGCGCGATGTGCAGCAGCTTCACATTGATCAACCCATTTAAAGTCTGCTGAAACCTTTATACTTAAGTAACAAACTTTCGGCACCAGCATTTATCTCAAGTATACCATCTGGTGGAGCAGCCTCTAGCTTCTTAATGACTTTAGACAAGATATAGCTTTTAGTGAAGTTAACTGGTAGATACCATGTAGCAAACCACTTGATGACCTTTTCTATATCCTCAAGAAGATCCTGTGCATTCATTGATTCGATAAACTTGACAGCATCCGCGAAAATATAGCAGGGACTTTAAGGCGACGCTGCCAAATCATGGACGCAAATAAGGAAAATTAGCGATCCGTGTGCGGAACCCAGTGGGACTTCATTAACAAATTTTACTTTCGAGGAATACATACTGCCTGTCCTGACGCGAAAGAATCTATTGATTAAGGAGAGTATAATCCAATGCTTTCCCTGGTTTCGCCTTTCGATTGAGCGTAGCTATAAAATCTTTTGGAGCTGGATTTATTATCCCTAACTAAGGATATCTTAAACTCTTGTTTGAGCAAACGCTCTATTTTAACACAAGCGTTCCGAGCGGTTTTGTATCGGACCCAAGAACCAGAAGTGAGACACCTTATATTGCCGACATGAACGATCTCGTTTACGGGTAGACCGACGAACTCGAGGAGTCCACCAGATCGGCCTATGATGCTTTTTCACGACTTGCAGCCGATCGTGCTTGTCTTGCAACTCTTTAAGCTACTTGCAAATTTTATCAAATCTTTCAATTACGTTGAACTCGTTGAAGAACTGAAAGGACGATTTTGAAGTCTGTAGGAGAAAATCCCAGTCAATAAACCTAAAATTGCGTCTAGAACGAGCAATAGGTTTGTGAAAATTCACTACCGCTTCTAAGCTTATCATTACATGATCGCTTTTGCCCAGCGGTAGTAGGTGTTTCAAAAGTCTAACGGCTTTGGGCTGGGACGACAATACCAGGTCGAGAGTGGATGGAGTGCATCCATTACGAAACCTGGTTGGATCTCTTGAATGCTGAAGCAACGCATGATCATGGAGCCATTCGAGAAACGTCTCGGATGGCTTGGTGACTAAACCTACAAGGACGGCCCAATTTATGTCGGGGAGGTTGAAATCACCTAAGATGAGTACGCCGAGAGCTGATTGAAACAACCTGTCGAGCGTCTCAATCAGCTGTGTAATCTTCTGCTAGGATGCACTTGGTGTGACGTAGACACAAGCAATTGCGAGTGCTGACTTGTAGCAAGTCAGGATACTCGTAACAACTTGGACGTTTTCACTGGGTAGGGATATACCCGTGACCGTATTGTGCAAACCATGCTATAATAATAATATTAATATATATTCTTGGACATCCAAGGCATGTAATACATGATCAGTTTATCAAAATTGGAACAGCAAAAGAAAATATAACGGTGCAAATGACCGAAGTGAGCGGGATTTTTAAACATTTTTTTCCGTTCAATAATGGGAACGAATATACAGTAAGTAAGAAAAAACTTAATGTCTAATAACAATGAGGTTTCATTTAAATTTTGTCAGAATTTACGAATTGCAAGGATGGGAAAACATGGAGAACATAAATGGAAGGTAATTATGGAAAAAGTGGAGTGAATTGTAATAAATTTTCATAAACAAAATTGATAAATAAATTATATATGCATCAATTCATGTTTTTTACGGAAAGATTGGTTAAGAAGATGGAAAAAGGGAACATAAATCCATCAGAATAAGAAAATCTAAGAAATTCTGGGGGATGAGAGTGGGTGTGGTTAATAGCATGGGAGTAGGGTAGCCTCTGACAACCAAGTCCAGCTCCTGGCCTGCACGCGTGGTCCTGTGTGACCCGGCGGAACTGCTTCTACTGACAGGAGAAAGGGCGAGGGCGGCTGACTGGCGCCTCAAAACCAGCATGCTTCGGCAGGTGGAGCTCGTTAGTCCATGAAGGCGGCCCACCTAGGGGAAGGAAAACCCTTATCTCAAACATCCACTGCCTTGTGGCTACATCCATTCATGGAAAAGGCTTCAGGAGTCAACCTCGAGGAAAAATCCGGAGCCGGAGTCCCGTTAGGCAGTCCGAAGTTTATTCAACTTCGTCCTGCCAGCTCCTGCGACGGCATCGTTGTCCAAACGTATCAGCCTATCTGTTCCTTTGGTTCCAGTGGTGCCGTGGAGAGGGAGCACTTGCTGCATGGGCAACAGCTAGTTCTCCATATTGAACTGCCCTGGCGTACATCACAACGCACCAATGAAGAGGACACTCCATTCCGCTTCTACGGAAAATAACACGGGAAGCAGCAGATACCGGTTAAAAGCTATGGCTCGACTGGCGTAGAGCTAAGCGCCTGAGGCTGCTTTCGACGGTGGGAGAGACTTCCAGGTCTCATTGGACGGCTACCGCCCGCCTCAAGCTGGGCAGCCCCCAGTCAATAAGGTGCCGTCTCGCCACGGTCTGCTATCCTCATTGGGTGCATGGGGAATAGGAATCAACCGACAAGCAGACTGTATTTTTCCGCACCAGCGAATCGAAATACCAAACAACAAATGTCAGTTCTGAAACTTGGAACCTGGAACGTCCGGTCCATGCTTCCAGGATTTCATGACGACGTCCCGAATATCAGAGCCGTTAGAAAGTTCGCCGTGATTAACAACGAGCTAAAGAGGCTGAATGTCGACGTGGCTGCCCTACAAGAGACGCGCTTACCAGACACTGGTAAGCTAACAGAAAGTGATTACACATTCTTTTGAAAGAAAGAGGTTCCGATGAGCCTCGACTGCATGGAGTTGGTTTTGCCGTGCGAAACGACATAACAAAAGCAACAGAACCGAGCAGCAGCGGGAGCGAACGGATTTGGACTCTAAATCTGAGGTGCATTACTGGTACCATTACGTTGGTCAACGTTTAGGCACCGACGCTCTCTGCGACGCCTGCTGAAAAAGACGCTTTTTATCATAACCTCACAGCCGTCCTGAAAAACGTGCCACCGAAAAACTGTGTAGTGGTATTGGGTGATTTCAATGCCAGAGTTGGTGCAGATTACGAGTCTTGGCAAAACTGTCTCGGGAGGTTTGGTGTAGGTAAAACCAATGAAAATGGGCAACGCCTTTTACAATTGTGCACACAGTTCAATCTTTGTGCCAGTAAC
The DNA here is from genome assembly GCA_013407085.1 of Atriophallophorus winterbourni. Taxonomy (NCBI): domain Eukaryota; kingdom Metazoa; phylum Platyhelminthes; class Trematoda; order Plagiorchiida; family Microphallidae; genus Atriophallophorus; species Atriophallophorus winterbourni. The sequence goes on from JACCGJ010015448.1 coordinate 46,009, forward strand.
ACTTTCTTTCAAACAAAACCACAGCATAAAGTCTCTTGGAAACATCCTCGCTCTGAGCATTGGCATCAGCTTGATCTTATTCTTGTTACGCGTACTAATATGGAAAGCGTGCTCCTCACCAGATCATATCAAAGCGCAGACTGCGACCCTGATCATTCACTGGTCTGTGCGAAACTGAGGCTCCTCCACACGAGATTTCACCGCACCAAATTGTCTGCTGAGCCTAGGATAGACGTCACTCGCATGTGCGAACCTAATCTAACTGCGAGATTCGCAAAAGCCTTCACAGACGAGTTCAACAATACAACCTCACTTGAATCTGCTCCAGAAAACTGGGAATTGATAAAAAGCTGCATATGCCGAGTCGCACTTTCCACTTTCGTTCCGAAGAAAGCTCGAACGAGCGACTGGTTCGAAGCAAACGCTTTTGAGATGACTGCTGTGCTGGATGAGAAACGCTCAGCGTTCTCGAGGTTCAAAGGTATGCCAACAGATGAAAACTTACGTCTTCTAAGAGCAGCTAGAAATAAGGTCCAACAGACTGCAAGGCGATGTGCAAACGACTATTGGACTGAAGTTAGCCTCAATATCCAAAAAGCTGCGGATACCGGGAATTTTCACGGTATGTATGATGGGATCCAGAGAGCCATTGGCACAAACAAACTTAAAACGGCTCCCATCAAGTCTTTATCTGGTAAGCCGATTGTCGACAAAACTCAACAGATGGAAAAATGAGTAGAGCACTTCTCCTCTCTATACTCTAGGGGCAGTACGGTTCTACCGCATGCACTTGAAAATGTCGAACGGTTGCCGACCATTGAACATTTAGATACCTGTCCTATTCTTGATGAGCTCAATAGAGCAATCGACCGCTTAGCGAATGAGAAGGCCCCTGGTGACGACGGAATTCCACCTGAGCTCATCAAATGTGGTAGAGCAGCATTATTACAGCCTCTTCACCATTTGCTTTTTCAGTGCTGGCAGGAGAAGGGTGTCCCACAAGAGATAATAATAATAATAATAATACTATATTCTTGGTATACCAAGGCATGCAAAACATAATCAGGTTATCAATGTGTACAAAATAAATAAATTGTAAAATGACCTTTTCAAGCGAAATTTTTAAAAACATTTTTCCGTTTAATAAAGGATGGTAAATTTACAATGGTAAGAAAGTTAATTTTTTTCGCGCAATCTCAACAGGAATGAAGTTTCATCTAGATTGCATCGAAATAATCAAATGAAGAGGATGCAATTAATTCTGGAGCAGAGATTGAAAAAAAGAAAATAACATAAAAAGTTATGAAGGAAATGGTGCGTTTGAAGATATAATTGTCACAGTAAAATAAATTTTCGAAATAAAGAAAGTTCCTTCATATATATATAAATTGACTTCTTCGGAATGTTGGTGGGTGTGATTGAAGAAAAGCACATAAAAATCGGAAGTTATATTGAAAAAAAATTAGAAAATGGAGGGGATATGGAGAGACACAAAGATCATCACGCTATTTAAGAATAAGGGTGACAGAGGCGACCGCAACAATTACAGAGGAATCCCCCTTCGGAATGTTGTAGGCAAATTGTTTGCTAAAGTCTTACAGATCCGGCTGCAAGTTTTAGCTGATAGAATTTACTCCGAATCTCAATGTGGCTTCCGCAAGGGAAGATCAACCGTTGACATGATCTTCTCCCTGAGACAACTTCAAGAAAAGTGTCGGGAACAGCGTATGCCATTATACGCTGTTTTTATTAATTTAACTAAGGCATTCGACTACGTCAGCAGGGAGGGTCTTTTCAAAATGCTTGATCTAATAGGCTGCCCTACAAGGCTGCTGAGACTCGTTATTTCGTTCCACTCAGGCATGAAAGGCTCAGTCCATTTCAACGGTTGCAGTTCAGAAGCATTTGAAATTCGCCGAGGCGTCAAACAAGGGTGTGTTCTTGATCTCACGCTGTTCGGCGTTTTCTTTGATCTGCTTTTGAAGCACGCATTCAAGACGAGAACAGAAGGCATTTACATACGCACGCGAAGAGATGGCAATTTTTTCAACCTGAACCGGTTGAGAGCACAAACCAAAGTACGGGATGTGATAATCCGTGACCTGTTGTTTGCCGACGATGCAGCCTCCATTGCTCACTCCCAAGAAAACCCACAGTCGCTAATGGACTGTTTTTCGTCAGCATGCAAAGACTTTGGTCTAACAATCAGCATGAGCAAGACCAAAGTCCTTGATCAAGGGACTGTATCGCAACCAATCATCACTGTTGGAAACTGTCAGCTTGAACTAGTACATCATTTCACATATCTTGGTTCAACCATTGCGGATAACCTCTCGCTAGACACGGAGATTGATAAGCGCATTGGCAGAGCAGCTGTCATTCTGTCTCGATTGAACTCTCGTGTTTGGGGTAACCGCAAGCTGACTGTAAAGACAAAGATGATGGTATACAGCGCGTGCGTACTAAATGCTTTACTATACGTCAGTGAAACCTGGGCCACCCACGCAAGACACGAACGGAAGCTGAATGCTTTCCATCTACGAAGCATCCGTCGTATCTTGAACATATCATGGATGGACAGAGTGACTAACACTGAAGTGCTTTCAAAAGCTGGTCTACAGAGCATGTTCACCCTATTACGTCAGCGGACTGATTAGTCATTCAAAAAGTTGCAAAACATGAAATTCATGCGATGTAATGTACATCCATAGTCGACATCGACCGACGGTGGCCAACAACAGGGTACGCTGTGTACTTCAATACTCTTGAAGAATTGTCGACGAATCGAACCAAAATGTGTTCACTAGCCGGGTTTTCTTTATCTGCAGGAGAGTGAATCGCAAATGGAACAAATCTCGGGCGGATAAATTTCGGGCCAGTTTCAGTGATGGTTCGGTATTCGAAGACACTGGAATATAATGAAAGATATTCTCTTCACCATCATGGTTTGAGGTCATCAAAGAAAAATATTTCATCATATAAAAAATAAGAATGTACATTAAAAAATAATGATTTTCAGGTTTTTTTTACTTTTTTATTTTTTTTTGGTATATTTTATTGTTTTGCAAGTTCGGATAAAAATGTGACATTTATAAGCCTCATATGTAACACCATTGTTTTACTGTACACAACAATTGAACTTGATAACACACTTTCCGTTGATTCGTGTTCCGTGATCGCTACCATGTACCTTCGTGCACCCTTTTGGCTACCGCGATAAACCTTTCATCTCCTGTGCCTTTTTCTCCAACGATCTTGGGGACATTATTGTAGTAATCTGGTCTACTACAAATTAGTGAGCTCGACGTGATGCACGAATCCTTCGTGTACTACAATTGGTAAGCCCAATATCCACGCACAATTCGAGATTTTATTTCCAGTACGTCTTTTCCCGATTTACATCGGCGTTATTTCAGGATAATTTTTTTACATCCTCTAACACGTTTTACATCAAAACGTCATATGCATCACATAACTACACTTGTTGATCAATTCACAAGTCGGGTTAGAACACAATCTACAGGGCAGACAGTTTACTTTGTTTACTGCTTGTAAGCCCCTCGTACATCAATCAACGGATCATCGGGTAGGTACTCTCCTAGAGAGACTATGCACCAGGATTTTGTCAGTCATTTTACGACTGACATACGATATATCTTAGGTGCCACAATTCCTATCCTTACAACGTGTGTGATAGACTGGCCACTCTCCCTCGAACTCAGCGAAATCGCTGCAGTGCAAGCTACCGATGCCGACATCGCACAGCTCTGGGACGCCTATCATTTCATCACACCTCTCCCCTTGCCCGATGGTTTGGGCAATATCCTTTGCGACCTATCGCAAAGCGCTTTCCGACTACTTACCCGGTCTGCTTTTAGACGGCGCATTAGTCACACCATACGCAATCTTCCCCATCCTGACATTCGTGCTGGCGTTATGTTTCATACGGGAAAATTTGTATGGTCGAAAGCCAGTGGGTACATGCAGCATGACACTGTCATGGCACCTACGCCATTTGGGATAATAACCGCTTGTACATCAAGTATATACCCACAATCCGCCATCTTCACAGTGAGTATGCGCCCGGAACGGTACATTTGCCAATTATGTAGCGGGTATTTAACACGTTATTATCGCTTGGTATATCACGTGCATGATCTTTGTACCTCTTCACTATAACTTGGTCGTGGCCTTAAACCCATGCACCAGGGAGTTTTTTCTTCTCACTTCTCACGTACACATGCACCTCCCGCAGTGGAAATCGTGGCACGCGCCACCCCCGGATCGTTGACACTTGTCGCCATTCTATCCGATAGCTGGAATACACGCATCCTTCGTATATACCCTCTGTACGCATGTACCTCCCGCTGTGGAAATCGTGGCACGCGCCACCCCCGGATCGCCGACGCCTTCCGGTAGTCCCTACCTTCAGCACACGTCGCCCAACACGAAACTTATCAGACAAGGTCCTTACAAGCCCGACGACACGCCACTCAGCTTTCTTCAGGCGAGGCCGTTCGCCATCGACCCTGGGGGTGCAGGAACTTCTCAGCACGGACTATGTTTTCGAAGTTACCAGACACTGGTAAGCTAACAGAAAGTGATTACACATTCTTTCGGAAAGGAAGAGGTTCCGATGAGCCTCGACTGCATGAAATTGGGTTTGCCGTGCGAAACGACATATTGAAAGCAACAGAACCGAGCAGCAGCGGGAGCGAACGGATTTGGACTCTAAATCTGAGGTGCATTACTGGTACCATTACGTTGGTCAACGTTTAGGCACCGACGCTCTCTGCGACGCCTGCTGAAAAAGACGCTTTTTATCATAACCTCACAGCCGTCCTGAAAAACGTGCCACCGAAAAACTGTGTAGTGGTATTGGGTGATTTCAATGCCAGAGTTGGTGCAGATTACGAGTCTTGGCAAAACTGTCTCGGGAGGTTTGGTGTAGGTAAAACCAATGAAAATGGGCAACGCCTTTTACAATTGTGCACACAGTTCAATCTTTGTGCCAGTAACACTTTCTTTCAAACAAAACCACAGCATAAAGTCTCTTGGAAACATCCTCGCTCTGAGCATTGGCATCAGCTTGATCTTATTCTTGTTACGCGTACTAATATGGAAAGCGTGCTCCTCACCAGATCATATCAAAGCGCAGACTGCGACCCTGATCATTCACTGGTCTGTGCGAAACTGAGGCTCCTCCACACGAGATTTCACCGCACCAAATTGTCTGCTGAGCCTAGGATAGACGTCACTCGCATGTGCGAACCTAATCTAACTGCGAGATTCGCAAAAGCCTTCACAGACGAGTTCAACAATACAACCTCACTTGAATCTGCTCCAGAAAACTGGGAATTGATAAAAAACTGCATATGCCGAGTCGCACTTTCCACTTTCGTTCCGAAGAAAGCTCGAACGAGCGACTGGTTCGAAGCAAACGCTTTTGAGATGACTGCTGTGCTGGATGAGAAACGCTCAGCGTTCTCGAGGTTCAAAGGTATGCCAAAAAATGAAAACTTACGTCTTCTAAGAGCAGCTAGAAATAAGGTCCAACAGACTGCAAGGCGTTGTGAAAACGACTATTGGACTGAAGTTGGCCTCAATATCCAAAAAAGCTGCGGATACCGGCAATTTTCACGGTATGTATGATGGGATCAAGAGAGCCATTGGCCCAAACAAAATTAAAACGGCTCCCTTACTTCTTTATCTGGTAAGCCGATTGTCGACAAAACTTTACAGATGAAAGATGGGTAGAGCACTTCTCTTTTCTCTACTCTAGTGACAGTACGGTTCTACCGCATGCACTTGAAAATGTCGAACGGTTGCCGACCATTGAATATCTAGATACCCCTCCTTGTAAATGACGAAATTTTTGTGTAAAATTCCTTCTTATTTTCTGTTTGAACAATTGGATTCTTCTTAATTCCCAACAATATTATCTTACATTGTTTTTGTGTACACATCTTCCTTATGCACTTGTATACCCTGTTTTGTTTTACTGAAGTTATTTATATT
>JACCGJ010015456.1:0-28664 GCA_013407085.1 Atriophallophorus winterbourni
ATACCAGGTTGGTAAATGGTGAGAAGCCAGACAAACACAGTCTCCTTGTCCCTCGCGGACATTGTATACCAGAAGAGGCGTATGAATCCGCAAGGATCACCGGCTCGAATGGTTGGGATGATGTCGGGAGTCCCTGCTTGGTCTCTACCTCGCGAATGGCTTGTGAACTGTACCTACAGTATCCGGCCCCGATAGGTGCGATCCTTAATCTCGCTCCGCTGCCTTGCGGGTTAGGCTTTCGGGCCAAAGGCTTGAGGTGGGAGCCCTGAAGATCAACTCCTCTACTTCGGCCTGGGCAACCGGGTAGTATCACGCCCACACCCAAACAATGACAATTACAGCACTAGAAATTCCTACCTCTATCTCCTCTATTGCTTCTTCTCCACATGTTACCATCCCCGATTCGCTCTCTCTACCTGATGTACGACTCATGCCGTCTAGACAGCCGTCGATTGCTGCAACTCTTCTACGCCCGCGGGTTTCATTTAGGTTAGCTTCGTTTAACGTTCGGACCTTGCTACAACCGGGACAACAGGCCGGCCTTGCACGAACGCTCGAGGCGTTAGGCATTGATATCTGCTGCTTGTCGGAAACCCGTTTCCGTGACACAAGCGAAGTCTGTCAGTTGGTCTCACCAGCTGAACCAGACAGCCGATTCCACCTGCGCCTCTCTAGTGACCCGGATGCTTCCTCTGCCGGATTGGCTGGCGTCGGTATCGCGCTCAGTTCCCGTGCTGAGCAATCACTCTTAGAGTGGATTCCCGTTGACAGCAGACTGTGCGGTGCACGATTTCGTGGCCACTGTCGGGTGAACAGGCGGTGCGAAACGCGGAGGGATTTGTTTTTGATTTCTGCCTACGCTCCAACGGACTGTAGTGTAAGGACAACTTCTATGAGAAGTTGCATAGTTTGTTTCGCAAGGCACGCAGGACAGATGTCGTAATCATGGCAGGAGATCTCAACGCTCGCGTTGGTCGCCTGTCTGAATACGAGCGCCACTTAGGAGGTCAGTATGGGCTGGATGGCGGGCGTTCAGATAACGGAGAACGATTGCTCACATTCTGTGGCGATCACCGCCTCTATCTCTCCAGTACGGCATTTCGGCGTTCCCAGCGTCGAATGGACACATGGCGCTCACCATCACAGCACGTTTGGTCTCAAATTGACCACATTGCTATTAGCTACAGGTGGCGTGGTAGCATCAAGGATTGTCGTTCATACTGGACCACCAGTGTGGACTCAGACCATGCGCTAGTCTGTGCGACAGTCAACTTCCAATTGGGGGGTAAGGCACGCGCAAGACGAACTCATGTAGACACCGCCTCTTTGATGCTCCCCGCTGTCAGAACCAAGTTCCATCATGCATTGACCAGGGAGCTCGCAGAAGCACCCCCGTCTGATGTGGAGCAGCACTGGAACTTCGTTCGGACAGCACTGTCCTGCGCTACTTCTGAAAGCTGTCAACCCACCCGCGCTTTGCCACGCTCATGGATCTCGGCCCAGTCACTTGCTTTAATCGATCACCGTCGAACTTTACCCACCGGCACTGAACACAACCGTGCTCGGAGAGAATTCAATACCCGCTTAAAGGCCAGCTTAAGGAATGACCGCGAGTTCTGGTGGACGCAACGTGCTTGTGAGATGGAGGTTGCAGCCGCATTGGGCAATACTCGCAAATTGTTTCAGTTAATTAGAGCTACTGGTTCGAAACTGAATACAGTGAGCGAGACTATTTGCGAAACTGACGGCTCGCCGATCACCAATCTTAGTAGACGCTTAGAACGATGGGCTGAGCACTTTGGTGATCAGTTCAGCCAGCCACCTCCTCCGACCTCGCCGCCTGAGACACCGATTTGCACGCCTTGGCCCGTTTCCTCAGCCGCTCCTGATCTCCAGGAGGTGAGAGAGGTAATTCGAGCACCGAAGCGCCACAAGTCACCTGGTCCTGACGACCTCCACCCGATTTTGTTTAAGGAGGGAGGTGATCTTGTGGCAGCGGAGTTACGTGATTTGTTTACCAAAGTATGGGATGAGGAGCGGGTCCCGGCGTCATGGGGTGAATCGACGGTTATCCCAATCTTTAAGAAGGGCGCACGGAATCTGTGTTCCAATCATCGTGGGATATCCCTGACTCCTGTCGCGTCTAAAATCCTGGTTTCCATCCTCCTTCGTCGGCTATCGCCCATTCGGGAGTTACGTTGCCGTGAGGAACAGGCTGGATTCCGCCCGGGGCGAGGATGCGTGGATCAGCTTTTTGTCCTGCGACAGTTATTAGAGCACAGACACATGTACCGGCGACCAACCATCGTAGCTTTTCTGGACATCCGGGCCGCGTTCGACTCGGTGGACAGAACTACTCTTTGGAACTGCTTGCTTAGGAGTGGCATCCCTCCTAAGTATGTCGCCATCTTGAAGGAGCTCTATTCTCACTCATCAGGGAGGGTCAGGGTCTACGGCAGCCTATCGCCGGCGTTCCTCACAACCAGTGGCGTGCGCCAGGGCTGTCCGCTGTCCCCATTCTTGTTCAACTTTGCGATCGAGGATGTCCTCCAGAATGCTCTCAGTAGCTTCACTGAGGGTGGGATCGAGCTACTTCCAGGTAACCGTGTCACTGACCTTGATTATGCCGATGACATTGCTTTGCTTGGTGATGATCCGGTGTTCCTACAGAATGCCCTGAACCAGCTAGCATTGGAGGCGTCTAGGTACGGATTGCACTTAGCTCCAACTAAGTGTAAGGTTCTTCTTCAAGATTTGGAGGGGTTGCAGCCCACTCTGACGGTCGATGACCTCAGTCTGGACTGTGTGGAACAGTTCACCTATCTTGGTAGCTGCATCACGGCGGGAGGAGGGCTGGAAAGTGAGATCGGCTCTCGCATTGCGAGAGCTCGCTTCGCGTTCACTAGTTTAGGTCATCTCTGGAAGCGGTCTGACGTGAGTTTGCGACTCAAGGGGAGAGTTTACCTGGCCTCAGTCAGGTCGGTCTTGCTTTACGGGTGCGAGAGCTGGGCAGTACGCGCAGAGGAGCTCCGGCGCTTGGAGGTGTTTGAACAGCGATGTTTACGGAGGCTTGCACGAGTGTGGTGGCAACACCGCACTAGCAACGTTGAAGTGAGGCACCGTGTTCTAGGTGGGGACAGCCTGATGCTACGAGACCTAATCGACCGTTCCCGTCTCCGCTGGCTAGGGCATGTCTTGAGAATGAAGCCTGAGCGCCTACCCTTCCGCGCGCTGCGTGTGTCTGTTGGCCCAGGCTGGCGGCGGTGTTCAGGTGGACAACCGCTGACCTGGAAGAAGGCCTTAAAACGCTTGACGTCGGGTTTAGCTCGGGTCGGACGAACGCGGCTTCCTGGGTGGGGTCCAAGGGATAGTGAGTGACTGTGGCTTGACACGCTGTCGACGATGGCTGAGAACCGGCAACAGTGGAGAGAGTGCATTCTATTTTGTGTTCCCCCCTCAACTTTGTGAAAAGAAAAAAAAGTGAAAAAATCGACATGTGGAACAATGGACAAAAAAATTCCCCCTCATATTGTACTTTTTTTCTTTTACTTTGAGTGAGCGAGCTGAGGTTGCACTGTTAGACTGGATCCCAGTCGACAGTCGCCTTTGTGCAGTAAGACTACAGGGTTCGTGCAAAAAAGGCCGATTTCGCAACCAATCCCGCGACCTGTTTGTGGTTGCTGCCTATGCACCGACTAACTGTAGCTCTGAACGTGACAAGGATGAGTTTCATGGAAGATTACAAGAACTCATTAGACTTGCATCGAGGAGTGACATCGTTGTCCTAGCTGGAGACATGAATGCACGTGTTGGCCGTCTATCCTTAAACGAGCATTTCGTGGGTGGACGATTTGGTCTCGATTGTCATCGTAATGACAACGGCGAAAGATTGCTTAACTTGTGCTCAGAGCACAGACTGTACCTTTCCAGCACTAACTTCCTGAAGTATAGTTTTGTCAAGCAGATATAGATTGAAAGCAGAAGTATTCAATACCCGGAAGTCATGTTTTATTCACTTCAGAATGACAGTATGAGAGCTAAAATGGAAAGAGAGAGACGTGAGTAAAAGTAGGGTAGCAGATGTGCACAAAGGCAATGTCATATTCACAACATTCTCCCCGGCCAGAATGTTCTATCTAGATTTCTCTGTTCCGCAATACATAAGGCCTGGTACGCTGTTGCTGAACCACCAATTCTTGGGCATTTTCGGAAAGCATCCCGGAGTCAAATGTGGCAGTATCCTGGTCAGAACGCTGGTTCCGTGTGGCATGCTCGTCATACAAATGAAATTCATCAGGAGCGTCGGTAGAAAAATCTCCTTTTGGTGCTAACTGGCGTGTAGACACTGTGTCCTCGCGTCCAGTCGGGAACCGTACATGTGCATACTGAGGGTTGCATTCGATCAGTTGTACTTCGTCTACCAGGGGGTCAAATTAAGATGCTCGGTAATTGCGTTTCATAAGCAAATCTGCGGAATCTGACAACCACGGCGGGAGACTTCTATTTGGAGTCGATCGTCTGGTGTATTGAAAGAGGCGCTCATGTGGGGTCGAATTGGTTGCAGTGCAAAGGAGGGACCTTACGGAGTGTAAAGCATCTAATAAGACGCTCTCCCATCGATCGGTTGATAAGTTTCTCGTTTTCAAGGCCAATGATATGGCTTTCCATAGCGTACCATTCAGTCGTTCGACTTGCCCGTTGCCTTGAGGGTTGTAAGGTGTAGTCCGGCTCGTGGCGATCCCTTTATCAAGCAGAAACTTTTTGAGTTCATCTGACATGAACGCAGAACCACGATCGGAGTGTACATAGGATGGCATTCCGAAGATGGCGAATAGTTGTGAAAGACAATTGATGACAGTTTGCGCTGAGGTGTCTGCACAAGCAAAAGCGAAAGGGAACCGTGAATATTCATCGATCATCGTCAACAGGTAACGGTTGCGAGTAGCTGATGGAAGTGGTCCTTTGAAGTCTATACTCAGTCGTTCAAACGGTTGAGTTGCTTTTAATAAGTTTTGTCTATCTGGTTGAAAGAAACGAGGTTTGAGTTCGCAGCAAGCGCTACACCTGGAACAAACACTTCGGATTTCGGCGATAGAGAAGGGTAAATTCAATTTTCGAACGAAGTGAATCATGCGAGTTACACCTGGATGGCACAAGGACTCATGTAATGCGATCAGATCTCGATGAGTTGATAAAGCCCCACAGTAAGCACGAGAAAGCGCGTCGACTGCAGCATTTTCTATCCCTGGACGGTAAATTACATCGAATCGATATGGAGATAGCTCCATTCTCCAACGCAAGATTTTATCATTTTTAACTTTCGTACGTTGCCGATTGTCGTACATGAAAGCGACAGAGCGTTGATCGGTGACTAATTTGAAATGATTGCCAAGAAGATAATGCTTCCACTTACGAACTGCTTCTACGACTGCGTGGGCCTCTTTTTCAACAGAAGAGTGATGTCTTTCAGATGGTGTTAGCGTCCGAGAGAAAAAGGCAACAGGTCTGCCATTTTGATTCAAAGTCGCCGCGATTGCTACATCCGAAGCATCAGTTTCCACTGTGAGCGGTACGTTATGATCAATTGTTACTACCACTGCGCTCTCTAGTTCCTTGCACAAGGCCCGAAATGTCTTGACAACGTGCTCCGGCAACGGAAAAGTTTTATTGTGGACAAGTGGATGGATTTTATCTGAGAAGTGTGAAATCCATTGAGAATAATAGGCGAACATTCCCACAATTCTCTGCTGAGCTTTGATGTTGCTAGGCAGTTCTAGGGTTCGAAGCGGTTGTAGTCGATCAGGATCAGGTTTGATTGCCCCCTGTGTTACCTCGTAGCCAAGCAATCGGATAGTATCCGGGCAGATGATACTCTTGGAATCATTGAATGTTATGTTGTACTTCTTCGATGCGATCAGAAACTTCTCTAAATTACTGTCATGCTGAGTTTTATCAATACCGCATATGGTAACATTGTCAATGTAAACGAAAATATCTTCTAGTTTCTCGTTTTCTATTATGACATCCATGATACGCTGGAAACTAGAAACACCGTTTGTAACACCGAAAGGTATTCGGCAAAACTGATATAATTTGCCACAAGCCTCGAAAGCGGTGAACTTTTTGTCATCGTTGTGCAGGGGTATTTGATGATAAGCACTCAGCAGATCTAAAGTACTGAAGTATTTGTACTGTGAAACTTTTTCAATCATTACGTCTATACGTGGAAGAGGATATGCATCCAGCTGGGTGTACCGATTTATAGTTTGACTGTAGTCGACAACCAGACGTTTCTTATGACGTTCATTCGTCGTGACCAAGACCTGGGCTCTCCACGGAGAGACTGACGGTTCGATGATCCCTTCATTCAAAAGACGCTTGATTTCTGAACGTATGAACTGTTCGTCCGGGACGGAATGTCGTCTGGATTTCGTTGTTATCGGTTTGTAATTTTTCGAGAGATGATTGAAGAGTATCGGGGGATCAACGTTAGCAGCGGTTAACCCACAAATAGACAGAGGTGGTAGAGCACCTCCAAAAGGAATTTCCACCTTTTGATGCAACTTCAAAAAATCATGACCCAAAAGAACATCTGAACATAGATTCGGGAGTACCGAGAATTTGATGTTGTGATAGGTAGAACCATTGATTGAGACTGAGAGAAAACAATGACCGTCCGTATAACTGGATAGTGATGTGTTGGCCATTGTTATGAGGTTTTTGATTTAGTTACTTTGAGAGAATTTCCAAGCACAACTGGAGTTGAAATATAGCTTTTGGAACTTCCCGTATCGATTAGAGCCTCGAGCTTTATCCCGTTTATGTACAGAGGAATCACAGCTTTGGATAAACTTTCCGGAGCTGAGGTTGAAGCAAGAGCTGAGATGGTGGAGTTAGTCGCGCTGGGCTCCGGCTTGCGGGCTTTACAAGTTGCATCACGAGCGGGGCACTTCACACGAGGATGTCGACTGTAGCCACAAAAGAAGCATTTGAGTGTCGATACCGCGGCTGTTATCTCCAAAGCTTCGGTAGGGTCAGCAACTGAACTGGTGGATTCGGAAGTCGTACCACATGGGTTATTATGGTTCTGATAAGTATGCGATTGTATTTCGGCTAGCTCCAAAGAGCGTGCTTGTTTGAAGGCTGTCTGAAAATCCAACGAACGCCACTCGAGTAAACGTTGTCGCATGCTATTTGATCGTATGCCAGTGATGAATGCGTCCCGGATAGCATCGTCACGGTATTGTTCGGCTGTCACGGCTGTGAAATTACATTCCTTTGCCAAGGACTTTAGTTTTAAAGCGAATTGATCGAGAGATTGGTTGCTTTCTTGTTTACAAGTGGCAAGAAGATGGCGTGCAAACACTTCGTTTTGAGGCTGCATGTAGAGATTCTTGAGTACAGAGATGGCATCGTTGAAGTTGTCGCACTCAGTTATGTAGTCGTAAACCGCGGCGGAGACAAAGTTGATCAAGTAATTGAGTTTAACTGACTCTTCAGCATTAACGGCGGCGATGAAGTTCTGAAAGGTTTTATACCAATGATTAAACCGTTTAGCAGCTTCAGGAGAACTGGGGTCAACGTCGAATCGTTCAGGTTGAAGATGACGTTCCATGATCAAGTATTCTTGAAGTGAATAAATTGAAGTATAGTTTTGTCAAGCAGATATAGATTGAAAGCAGAAGTATTCAATACCCGGAAGTCAGGTTTTATTCACTTCAGAATGACAGTATGAGAGCTAAAATGGAAAGAGAGAGACGTGAGTAAAAGTAGGGTAGCAGATGTGCACAAAGGCAATGTCATATTCACAACACTTCCGCCATTCGAAGCGCCACTGCTCCACTTGGAGATCTCCATCGGCGGCCTTGTTCACGCAAATTGACCATATTGCTATCAGCTACTCCTGGCGAGGGAGTGTGCAAGATTGCCGCTCCTACTGAGGCACCTGTCTAGAGTCCGATCATGCGTTAGTCTGTGCTAAGCTCTCGATGCGTTTTGGTGGGAAACGTAGAAATGTTGCAAGGCAGTTGAATGTTGCTAGGCTTAACGATCTCCCGGTTCTCCGAGGGTTTCAGGCCAATTTGAGTATGCATCTGTCTACAGTTCCCCAAAATAGTATCGATGACCAATGGAGTGGGATTCAAACCTCCTTGGAAACAGCCGCGTTGGATAGTTGTGGGTTGACATCCCGTGTAGCTCAGCACTGGGTTTCTGCGAGTTCTCTCCAATTAATGGACCAACGTCGGTTGCTTTCTGCTGATAGCATACATGATGCGTCACGAAGGCTTATTAAACGTAAACTGGTTGCCAGTTTGAGAACCGACAGGGAAAGTTGGTGGAGTTCTAAGGCTACGGAAACGGAATCTGCGGCAGCTGTAGGCAATTTCAGAAAATTGTTCCAACTCATCAGAACAACTGGAAGTGGGCGACCAGGCATCAGTGAGTTGATACGTGAAGCAGATGGTTTGCCAGTTTTTAAAATGCACAGACGCATGGAGCGATGGGCAGAACATTTTGAAGCACAGTTTAACTGGCCTTCTGCACCCACTGATTTCGAGAATACGGAACACTGTACCCCATGGTCCATTTCTCTTGAGGCTCCGACTCAATCAGAGATTTACAGTGTAGTCCGGAGCCTTAAGCGCCATCGGGCATCAGGTGCTGATGCTTTGCTTCCGTCATTGTTTAAAGATGGCGGTTTCGCTTTAGTTCGCGAACTTCAAACGCTGTTCGCCAACATATGGGCTGAGGAACGCGTTCCGATCCCTTGGAGAGAATCAATAATTGCTCCTATTTTCAAAAAGGGACGGCGCGATTCCTGTGAAAATCATCGGGGTATCAGTCTCATTTTCAGTAGCTCCTAAAATACTGGCGTCCATTCTGCTTCACCGATTGAGTACCAAACGGGAAGAGCAAATCCGTGAGGAGCAAACTGGGTTTCGTGCCGGCCGAGGGTGCATAGATCAAATTTTCACACTCCGTCAGTTACTGGAGCAACGCCACACTTTTCGTAAACAAACTATCGTGGTATTCCTTGACATCCGAGCGGCATTGGATTCAATCGATCGTGAAAGTCTTTGGAACTGTCTACTGAGACATGGAGTGCCCGAGAAGTATGTTTGGATCTTGAAAGCATTATATTGCCAAACTTCGGGTAGGGTTCGAGCGTACGGACAATTGTCGTCCTCGTTCAATATCTCCAGCGGGGTGCGGCAGGGTTGCCCTATCTCGCCGTTCCTTTTTAACTTCGCGATCGACGATGTCCTGAGAAAAGCTTTAGCTGGCCTGGTGGGCACAGGTGTTGAACTTCTGCCGGGTGAGCGAGCGACCGATCTAGAGTATGCCGATGACATCGCACTTCTGGGAGATGACCCTCATATAATGCAACAAGACCTGGACCGCCTGGCACTTGAAGCTTCAAGGTATGGCATGTGCTTTGCGCCTAACAAGTGTAAAACACTTACCCAGGATTGGAGCGGCGCTCTTCCAAACCTAACTGTGTGCGATGTCAATCTTGAATTGGTCGACAGCTTTGTTTACCTTGGCAGTTGTATCTCCGCTGGAGGTTGTGTTGAGGACGAGATCTTACATCGTGTTCGCAAAGCGGATGCAGCGTTTGCTAACCTTCGCCACCTGTGGCGTCGACGCGATGTTTCACTCCATACTAAAGGCCGAGTGTACAACGCAGTGGTGCGTGCTACACTCCTTTATGGCTGCGAAACCTGGTCTATCCGAGCGAAAGATGTCCGTCGCGTTCGAAGTGCTCGCATTCGGTGTGGACAGATCGTGCTACAACTAGAGATGTCTGCAGGGGTGTTAGGACCAGGTGGCCACGGGACTGAGAGAAATGCTGATGCTTGCTCGTTTGCGATGGTTGGGACATGTTTTAAGAATGCCTACTCACCTTTTACCGTACCGCGCCTTATTCGCAGAGCCTGACAGAAGTTGGGAGAAAAGATCGAGTGGCCAGTCCATGACGTGGCGCGTTGGGATGAAGAAACTCAACGTAGCGCTAGGCTCAGTTGGGCGTATTCGTTTGCCTGGGTGGGGTCCAAAAGCTCCACCTAATAGTTGGCTGGAAACCTTACGCGATATGGTACAAACCGAAGTCAGTGGCGCCAGTGTATTTTATTATGTGTGTCATAATTTTTTATTCGGTATTATTTTACATAAAAAAACAAAAACAAAACAAAAAACCCAAAAAATCGCATGCAGTGAAACTACAAAAACAAGCTGCTTTTTGTGCATTTGCTTTTGCATATTCCGCTTGCCTGCTTTCCTTTTTCCACGCGCTTGCTTATCTGCTTTTCCTGCTTCATATTGCTTGGCACTTTGTCTGGCTCCAGACTTGTGCTTCATGATGATGATGATGATGATGACTTTTTTTCTTTCTTTTTTTCTCGTGCATTGCCGGGTGGCACTTTTTCATTTTTAAAATGGAATTGTGTAAATATATATATATTCTATATTAGACTATATATTATGTATAGTAATATAGATAGAGATAATATATATATATATATTTAAATAACAGAACTCTAGCATTTACTTACTTACCAAACCACGCTAAAAATGGTGAACTACGTTATCTTGCACAGAAATGCGGTCCAAACCGTTCTTAAAAGTCGCGACAGAACTGCAGGATATAACTTCTTCTGGAAGCCGGTTACATAAATTTACCACCATGAGGCTGAAATGTTTTTCCGGGAGTCTAGTCTACATCGCTGCTTAGCAAGTTTGAGTGAATGTCCGCGGGTGCCCAGCTCGGGTCTTAAGGTAAACAAGTCGGTCATGATAACGGCACTTAATCCCTTCAAGATCTTGAAGGCATCAATTAAGTCACCTCTCAAACGACGGCGCGTAAGTGAGAAAAGATCTAGGGACTTCAGGCGTGCAGCGTAAGGTTTCCCTCGCCGACCCTCAATCACTGCATATAAATGAGAACAAGACAGTGGTCATGCGCATATACTCCGTTGACACTGGTGGTGAATATTTTCTGGGAGGTTAGCCTATTAGAACTGTGACGGTCGAAAAAGACCTAGGGATTCTGGTTATGGATTCCTTGAAGTCGAAGGATGCGTACATTCGTCCTCTGTTGGAATATGGGGTACCTGTTGCATTTCCTCAGTCTAAAGGCGAATGCGACTCCTTGGAGAGGGTACAAAGAGGGGCACTAAGACGGTTTAAGGAATGCGCCAACTCGCGTAAGAGGATAGGAGGAGCTTACTGAAACTCTACCCCCTAGAACTTCGAAGGGAAAGATTTGACCTGCTCCTGACACGCCGTATTCTTCTCAGTCAATATGGAGACGAGTTCCTCCAGTACTTCCTATTAGTAGGTGAGTCGAGGACTCGGGGACATGACCTTAAGTTGCAGAAGCATAGAAAGCTAAAGCTGAGTAATGCGAGCACGCTATCCACGCGGGTGGTGAACACTTGGAACTCTCTACTGAAAGGGCTCCTGTCTCTCCCATCAGAACAGCTATTCAAAAACGCGTTGGATCAGCATTTGTTGAGACTGATGGACTTGATCCCCGGAGTGATATAGTGGTGTTCCTCTACTCTCAGGGCTTGCCTTGTCAGCATAAGTCACCAATGTCTATTACTGTGATGAAGCTTAAACGGGATTTTATCCCTTCTGCTTTTGATTCAGAAGAAGAAGAATCATGCGAGTTGCGAGACGCTGTACGCTTTCCAGTCTAACGATGCCCTTCTTGTAGTAAAGGCACCGTTGCTCCTATTTGCGGATGATATCAAGATCTGGCGCTCCATCAATTCGTCTGACGATATGTCAAAACTGCAAACCGATCTAGACTCATTGCATGAATGGTTAACGATCAATCGCTTATCATTCAACATTGAAAAATGTCACGCATTACGTGTTCGCTTTCCTGGCGACCCTAGGTATATTCTAGGTGGCAAGATCCTCACTGTCACAACGCAAGAAAAGGATCTCGGAGTGATCGTGCAACATGACTTGGGCTGTTCTGCTTAGTGTAAAAGTGCTTCAGCCGTAGCTAATAGAAACGTTGGGCTCTTGAAGTGGGCATTCGGAACTATCGATTCACATCTCTTCCCGCTTCTTCTTCTTCAGGCGTACGTCAGGCCACACTTAGAATATGCTATTTCTGTCTGGAAACCATGGTTGAAGCGTGTCTAGCACGCGTTCGAACAACCACAGAGACGTTTCACCAAGCTTGTCAAGGAGTTTGGCTTTCCCAGCTACCAAGAACGTCTAACAACACTGAGATGGTTTCCAACGGATTACCGTCAACTCCGAGGCGATCTGATCCTTACTTATCGAATATTGACGGATGAAAATCACCCATGTAGGCGAATGCTAGAATTGGCACTGCCCTCTGGAAATCGTGGTCATCCCCTCAAGCTAGCGCATCGGCACAGTAGACTGGACTGCCGGAGACAATTCTTCGCCATTCGGATTACTCGTGCTTGGAATGCCCTGCCCCATTCTGTCGTTTCTGCCCCATCTCCCACTATTTTTAAAGAACGCATTGACATTCATTTCTATAACGCATTGCACAATTTTTAATCATAGTTTTTTGTTATTATGATCTCTGTGATACCGTACCATTTTTTCTCTCTCCACAGCGTTTACTTCCCAATCAATATGAATTACGTTTTTCCTCTCTGGACTGTGGACATTTTTCCCGACCCAATGTGTTAACTATCCTGTGGTTATTCTATTAAGCTTGTAGCTTTTATTTCCACAAAACACTATTCACTATTTGCGAGCACGTTGAGCTGCCGCGGCGCATTGGTCCTCCCATTTGAAGTCACTCCTAACTAGTACTCCCAAATAATTAACAGTGAGAGAATTACCCGACACTGGAACTGAAATCTTATCAACCAGTGCTGACAGGAGTTGGTTCTTATTAAGGTTCAGTGAGCACTTTCTGAAAGAAGCGTCTCTGTCCAGCTGGTTTAGAAATTCTACAAAAATCGGGCGAGCGCTACTTACAGTTGGGTTCCACCGGCCTACACGATGGACTTTTTTTAAGAGTATAAGAGTATGATAACAATTTGGAGACGAGAATTGTAGTGAACTACTTTCATTTTGTATATTCGTATTTTGTACATACACCTTTTGACCTTGTATGTTTATTTGTTTATTGGCCATGTATGCTTCATTAGTATTAATGCTTGTAAAATATACTTTTTGGTAGTTAATATAATTTGAACCCTCGGAGTGTGGCTTGTTCCGTGGTAGCAAAATTTGTGCGCGTCGTTCCGTGCGGGAATTGAGATTAACGGATCCTCCAACATTGTAGTGCATTCTACACATTGGGTATTCGTGTGTGGATTATCTCGCTATGGTTTGACTTCACTGGAGCTTTCAATTGACTTTTTATTCTTTTATTGAGTTTATTCAATTATTATTATATTCGGTTTAGTGCAGACTTACTTGTTTTATGGTCCACTACATAATTTGTAAACCCGACCAACCACAGTCATAGACTGCACTTGGGCTTAGATACTGTCAGGTTGCCCAGGTCTAGACAGATATGAGAAACAAATTAAAAATGGAAATGGTAGTGAGACTCGAGCGTATTTCAGCATGCAGCTCACTGCCGGAGGCCAAACAAAATAGCACGGTATTAGCCACACAGCGCAGAAGTGCTGTCACAAGTCCATTCGGCTTATACTAATTCACCCGAATGCCGTCGGGTCTGAGAAATGCTGCATAATTTTTCAAGCGTATCATCGACGAAGTCATGCGAGGCTTTCCGTTCGCCTACGCATACATCAGACAACTTCAAGTCGATGTCTCCAGAGGAGCACACCACGCACATCCATATAGTTTAGGATTGTTTCGTAAATTACGGAATCAAGATCAATCCTAACAAATGCATTTTGATACCGACACTCTGGATTTTCTCGGTCATCGCCTCACTCGATTTCTTATTACACCTCTACCTGAAAAATGCGAGACGATTTCCGACATTCCTATCTCAACATCTGTAACTCAGTTGCGCCGTTTTATCGGTATGATCGATTTTAACGCCTTTAAATCTCAAACTGTGATAAAATCTTCGCACCTCTGTGAAAGTTCAGTTCAGTTCAGTTTAGTTTGCACAGGACAGTATGTGGCTGACAAGCCAATCGAGCGTCCAGAATTTCTTTCGGTGGAAAGCTGAGGAGAAGCGCCCACCACTGCCAAATGGTCAATCCTTTTTCTCCGTGTGGAACCTCTGATGGTCGTAGGACTAGGAGAATGTAGTTGGAGGTGCACCGCGCTATAATCGATGCACTGTCAAAAGGTAATTTTCTTTCTTCTCTGTTTGCAATCTCTGATGATCGCGGTGCCAGGCGCTGTAGTAGTAGGATAGTAGTAGGACAGCAACGCGCAATAATCGATGCTGGAAAAAGAAAAGGCAGTTTCTCCTCACCAGCACGGTGAGAGGTCAGCTGATGGAGAATCAAGAATAGGAAGATGCTCTAAAATTGCTACAGTGAATAGCGAGCAAAATGGAGGACAACCTAAGCATGGTAATCATGGGATGTAATCAGAGAATAACTTAACCCAGTCACGGTCTAAACCCTGCTTGAAAGTTGAGACAGAACTACAGGAGATGAGTTCTTCAGGGAGCTTGTTCCAGAAGTTGACTACCCTGAAGCTGAAAAAGTTTTTCATAGAATCTAGTCGACATCGTTCCTTAGCGAGCTTGAGTGCGTGTCCGCGAGTGCCCAGCTTAGGACTTAAGGTAAAGATGTCATCTGGATTAACGCCGCTTAAGCCCTTTAAGATCTTAAAGGTTTCAATCAAATCACCTCTCAAACGACGACGCTTGAGAGAGAAAAGACCCAGAGCCCAAAGGCGATCAGCATAACTTTTCCCACGCTGACCCTCAATCATGCGTGTTGCTAGTCGCTGGACGCTTTCAAGTCGAATGATATCCTTCTGGTAGTGAGGATACCACGCCTGGACACAATATTCCAAATGCGGCCTGACTAAAGCCTTGTAAAGTGGCAGGAACACGTCGGGACTTCTGCTGGAAAGCACCGACTTCAACCGAAAGAGCACATTGCGTGCACGTTGCGCTGCAACAGCGCATTGGTCCTCCCATGTGAAGTCAGCTCTAACTAGAACACCCAAGTCCTTAACCCGCTGTGTGGCATCAACGCTAATAGGAGTACCTGACACCTGGACTGTGATCTTGTCGACCAGAGCAGACAAGAGTTGGCACTTATTGAGGTTCAGTGGGAGGTCCAAAAGTATGGACCAGTCAATGACCCGCTCGAGGTCGTGCAACAGAGTATCTTCATTCGTTGAACCAATGAACTTCACGTCATCTGCAAAAATGAAGCACGGGCACTCCAAGATAGGCGACAAATCATCGATAAAAATCAGAAAGAACAGCGGACCTAGCACAGACCCCTGAGGCACCCCACTTATCACCTCCGTTTGGATCGACAACGTAGATTCTACTCGTACTCTAAAGGTCCTACCTGTCAGGAATGATTTTATCCAAGCAATTAAACTACCCCGTATGCCTTTTGCTGCCAGCTTAGTTTTTAAAAATCTGCTCAACTCTTAAGCAAAATCGCTTCAGCTTTCGCCAGAGGCATTGAAGCTTTTGTCGCGTCCAAAAAAGTCCTTTGCAGTGCCAGCGAAATGTCTTTCATTGATCCAGACCCAAACTGTCCTTTATCATTGACGGCCGATGACTGCAATTCAGCTATATGAGCTGTTTTGTAAACACACTATAAGACCACATTCCGTCTATTTGCATTTATTTCAGGTTTAGGTTCAGGTTCAAGTTGCACACGACGATAAGTGGCTAGGTCGCCAATCAAGCGTCCAGATTTCTTCCGGTGGTTTGCCAAAAAAGAGCGCCCACCACTTCAAACAAAATAGTTCACAGATTTCTTCTGGTAGGATGGTTACCTGGAATGTAGAGCAAAAAAAATCCCCTCACCAAAGGTGAGGAAACATTAGTGAATTTCAAAGACTAGGTAAATACAATATTATTATTCAATTAGGGGCAAAATGCAGGAAATAGTGAGCTCCATACGGCATCAAGTCTATTCTTGAAACACATTACAGAGTTAGAGTTCACGACATCTTCAGGTAGGCAGTTCCAGTAGCTTACTACTCTTTCACTGAAGAAGTGCTTACGAGCATCAGACCTGACATGTTGTTTGGCCAGTTTCAGAGGGTGACCTCGAGTACCCACATTGGGTGCGAGAACATACATTTCACCTGGGTGAACAGTACTAAAACCGGCCATGATCTTGAAGGTTTCAATCAGGTCCCCACGCAGCCGCCTTTTTTCAGTGAAAAGAGCCCTAGACTTAATAGTCTTTGCTCATAAGATCTACCTGATTGCACTTCGATCATACGAGTAGCAAGGCGCTGAACACCCTCAAGCCTTGCAATATCCTTTTCAAGATAAGGTGACGAAGCTTGAATGCAGTACTCGAGATGAGGTCTAACGACAGGCTTGTATATCTGTATGAAAACCTCAGGGGACCTGCAGGATAAAACTGATCGAAGGCGAAACAGCGCGCTCCTAGCACGATGTGCAGCAGCTGCACATTGATCAGCCCATTTGAAGTCCGCAGACATCTCTATACCTAAGTCGCGTACTCTCGGAACCCCAGTTATCACAAGTGTACCATCTGGGCCAGCTACCGCCAGCTTCTTGCCGACTTTCGACAAGAGATAGCTTTTTGAGAAGTTAACTGGTAGATCTCATGTAACAGACCACTTGATAACCTTTTCAATATCGTCAATAAAATCACGTTCGTTGGGTGATCCAATAAACTTGACATCATCCGCAAAATGTAGCATTTCCTTTATCATTGACGGCCGATTACTGCAATTCAGCTATATGAGCTGTTGTGCAAACACACTATAAGACCACATTTCGTCTATTTGCATTTATTTCGCAGAAGCTCAATCTGTCATAAAGCCGCTAAACCACATTTGACTGTGAATTACTTGCGATATATTTAGCAATCCGGCATTTCTTTCACCTATTGCAAGGTCGTAACTTTATCATTTATACGGATCACAAACCGATCAATTTTGCTCTGCATTCTAAACAAGATCGTCATTTGCCGCGCGAGATTCGACACTTGGATTATATTTCTCAATTCTCTACTGATATTCATTACGTCAAATGAGAGGCGAACTTGGTGCCGTTGTTTTTTAAGACCTTCAGCTACTTATAAAGTAGCGAGTAGACGAGAACCTCAATTCGCATTACACCATCCGTTTACACAAATACTAGTTCGAAACGCAAAGAGTCCAGCGGATACGCATAGCTGATGAGAGGCAAAAACCTCGAAACCGGTCCTGTGCTTCCGGTGAGATTTTAGCATTTCGGAATGGTATTCTAATTCAAACTATCCTAGGGTTGTAATAACCCTCGAGGCAATACGCCGTCCGATCAGTTGGGGCTTAGTTTAGTCCCTTCAGCTACTTATAAAGTAGCGAGTAGACGAGAACCTCAATTCGCATTACACCATCCGTCTACATAAATACTAGTTCGAAACGCGAAGGGTCCAGCGGATACGCATAGCTGATGAGAGGCAAAAACCTCGAAACCGGTCCTGTGCTTCCGGTGAGATTTTAGCGTTTCGGAATGGTATTCTAATTCAAACTATCCTGGGGTTGTAATAACCCTCGCAGCAATACGCCGTCCGATCAGTTGGGGCTTAGTTTAGTCCCTTCAGCTACTTATAAAGTAGCGAGTAGACGAGAACCTCAATTCGCATTACATCATCCGTCTACACAAATACTAGTTCGAAATGCGAAGAGTCCAGCGGATACGCATAGCTGATGAGAGGCAAAAACCTCGAAACCGGTCCTGTGCTTCCGGTAAGATTTTAGCGTTTCGAAATGGTATTCTACTTAAAACCTGATATTTCTGTTTGTCTGCATGTACACTATTCGATCACTCCCTTTTGGCTAACCATCAATGTGAGATTGATACCACCGAACTCGCGAAGTGTCAATCCTTGATTTTGCAGCAAATCGAGTCACCCAACGCTTTCGAGTTGATGACTTGTAATATTTCGACGAGGAAACCTAGACCACTTGTTCCTTCTTCTCAACAAAGCGCCATTTTCGATCAATTTCATTCTGTCTCATCCTGGGAAGCTTACTACCGTGACGCTAATCACAGCTCGTTTTGTTCGGCCGTCCATGAATAATGATATACAAATTTGGGTCCATCATTGCATTCCTTGCCAAAAGAACAAATATCTCCACATACTATCACACGTTACGTCTTATTTAGGCATCCAAACAGTCAATTCTTTTGTGTGCATCTTGAAATCGTCGGTCTCATGCCATAATCGAACGGATATTCCTTCATCCTAACGGCGATTAATCGCTTTACTCGATGGCCGATGGCTGTTCCGATCAAAGACACATGTTGGTATACTGTAACACGCGTCTTCGTTGAACACTGGATTGCCCATTTTGTCACACGATTTATCATCACAACCGATTATGGCGCTCACTGAGCAAATTGTTTTTGCAAATGTACATACTATAATCTGATTGTACAAAGCTTTTGGAAATTATTGATCATGTTTTACATGCCTTGGATTTCCAAGAATGAAATTTATTTATATTTATATTAGTCCAAGATTTGACTCGTCTCCTTGGCGTCAACACATCCGAACCACCGCCTAACACCCCAACTCGATTAGATTGGCTGAACGCTTCCACCTGAAGTTAAAAGACTCTTAAGTTTGTCAGACCGATACTAATAGATGGACTGAGAATTTATCACTTGTTTTTCTTGGAATTCGTTCTACTCTTAAAAAAGATTTACAATGCCCGAGAAGCGCGATTGTCGGGATCGTCGGCGCACCGCAGCCTCATGCGACAAGCCACGCGTTCTGCTAGGCATGATCACAACAAGTATTTGAAAAGTGTAGCTAAAGAAATGAAGAATGCTCTGAGTAGCAGCCAATTTGGCTCACTGTTTCGATGGATCCGTATTTCTTCGGGCCGACGAAATTCTACCGAAAACCCACTTTGGGATTTGAACGGCTCGCCGCTTTGCAAACCAGAAAAGAAAGTGGAACGCTGGGCTAAGCATCTAAGCATGTTGCTAAATCGGCATGCGTCACAGACGGCGCGACTAACGGCTGTAGCAAGTGAGGCATATAATGTTTCCTGCGATCACCCAACGCGCGAAGAAATCATCGGAGCCATCGAACGACTAAGAAACAACAACCTCCTGGCGAAGACGGTGTCCATCCTGAGGTGTACAAGGTCTGTTCATTTGTTCTGATTGAACCACTGCATAATTTGTATCGCAAGATATGAAAACTAGAGGAGCTTCCACGCGACTAAGAAACAACAACTCCCCTGGCGTATAAGGCGTCCCCCTGAGGTGTACAAGGCCTGTTCATCGGTTCTGATTGAACCACTGCACGATTTGTATAGTATGATATAGGGACTAGAGGAGCTTCCACGCGACTGAGGTACTTCACTCTTGATCCCAATCTTGAAGAAAGGTAAGCCTAATTGTGTGACAACTACCTTGACATCAGTCTTATCGACAACGCCGCGGTTTTTCTGGTGATTCTCTTATACCGCTTTACGGAAGAAAGGGATATACGTACACGAGTCAACCAAGGCGGTTTTCGTCCTCCCAGTCTTTTCTACCCCCGTACAAACTCGAACCGGTTGACATATGCTTGAACCAAACTTCTTGCAGACTAACTGACCTCATGAACATTTCAAGCGTATGTTATCCTTCCTTCAAGCCTGGCTATCGCTCTGGTGGGGGAGTATTGTATTGAACTACTTTCAATTTGTATCTTCTAATTTTCGACATACACCTTTTGGCCTTTTATGGTTATTCTATTTTTGACCGTGCATGCTTTATACGTATTAATACTTGCAAAATATACATTTTGGCGGTTAATATAATTTCCAACCCTTGTACTTTGTCCTCTTCCGTGGTTACGAAGTTTGTGTGCGTTAAGTCGTGTGGGAATTGAGATCAACTGATCCTCCAATAGTTTAGCGCAATTTGTATATTTAATTACATATCTCGGATTATCTTGTGTGGATTACCACGCTATCGCTGGACTTCAAAGGATCTTTCGTTGGAAATTTGCTTTGTTCGTCTTTTAGTGAGTTCAATCCATTCTTCTTTTATTTTGTGTGGTGCAGACTTATTTTGTGGTCCACCGTAAAATTAAAAAAACCCAGGAATACGAAATGGCAATCACAGTAAAAGAATTCAAATCAATGCTTAAGCAACAGCAATGCCGATTTGAAGAAGCTTAAGCCTGTTTGATGCAAACTATATTGAAAATCTGAATGCCCAATCCAAAGACAAGAATACTTATGTTAAAAACACAGCGGTGGATGCAGTCAACAACAATATCCCTGAATTCGATTATGATCACGAAAAGCGCTTTCACCTTCGAATCTTGTTCCACGATATTCAATGATATTTTCCAATCCGAAATCAACAACGCTGATGATGGTCAAAAAGAAGGCTATTGCTGAGAAAACTGGCCACGTAGGAACATGAGAAGTTTATCAACTTCATTTTGTCAAAATCACCATGTTTGTTTACTTTAGATTAGATTGTACAATTATTAGATGAAATTTTCGTGAACAGTCTTCTTTGTTTAATAGACGATAGAATTGCATGAAATTGGTCAAGGACGATTGTGATGAATTTATGACGTATGCAAGGAAAGTAAATAGTGCATGTAAACGGTTCAAGTTCAAAGGTTTTACTAAAGACCAGTTTCGATCGCTGATATTCGTTTGTGGTTTGCAGTTAGTTAACGAAAGGACGCATAATTTTGTGCTCTGATACTTTTGTACATTACTCATGACTTATTGATTATATCTAGATCATTCTTACACCAATCGATTTCGCTTGAAGAGATCTATTGTACTCAATCATTTTTCGTGTCCAATGATCAATATTTCAGAAGTTCCTAATTTCCACATTGCCGTGGAAATTTTGTGCGTGCGTAAACTTTTTCGTCGCTGTTTTGACTTGCTTGCGACCGCTGTATTCAACAAGCTGTTTCCTTAGTGTGAGATCAAATCTACTGTCAACACGACTGTTTTACTCGGTAATTTGCATCAAATACATTGAACCTCTTAAATGACATCTCTCAACCGTTAATCGATCGATAAGCGCGTACATTTTTCTATGCAAGATGTGAAAGCCCACATTCAACGATCAGACGACCTTGACCTCAACTGCATTCGGATATTAGAACCTAAGAAATCTACGCGTAATTTGTGTCAAATTTGCAAAAAAGGGGTAAGTGTGAAATCGAAAGTACTCATGTGCTATATGTGCTCTACTATGATACACACTAATTTCGATAAATTTTTGAATAAAGATCAGTAGTCTTTATCAATAATGCTGAAATTCTAGGTGTCTGTTATGTGTGCAGCGTCTGTGGAACAAAGCCGTTAAACGGCGCCGAGACTAATGTATCACAAACAGGAAACTTAGAAGATCGAATCAAATACTTAGAAAACTGTTCTCAAAAATTCGAAGATCCATTGAAGTCGATAGTTATTGCCCACAATAACTCACTTAAAAATGAATCCAACCTAAACCCAACGCTGCATCCCGTACCTCCAAAAGATGCTCCGCTACTTAAAGAGAATTTGCGGGATGCTGAACAGTTCAGTGGTGCGAACGCTAGCTGCGACTCTGATGTTAGTCAGCTGAAAAAAACGAAGATGCGTCTACTGACTGTCCATCAGCAGAATTCCTCCACCTCCAAAACTGATGCTGACATTAAAACAAATTTATTGTATCTCAGTGTAATCTGCACCAATGTGCCGGAGACATCCGGGACACTACTCAAGTAGAAGAACTCACGACATTGAATAATGGTACCAGCTGTGTTCAATGATGGATATGAGTTCGATACTGCATGATTCATTAACCCACCTAAGTCGGCACCCCAATTCTCTTCATTTTGACGAAACGCGTTTACTGAGAATAATTTTTCAAAAGCCAAAGGGAGTGGAAGACGTTCTTCTAAACTCTAAGTTGCTCCGTACCTGTTCAAAGACTAAATGTCACATACATGCTGATATTCCATGGTGGAGAAAGAAGGAACTTTAAACAATGGGAAAACATCTGACCAAAGCAGTGTTGTTCTTTTCGCTGTTCCCAAAAACACTAACACTGCTTCTGGAAGTGAAATACAGCACTACGATTATAAACTGCGGCTCCAGGTTGCCAACAGCATCGGAGCTTACGAGTCAGTCGTGGTGGACACTTTGAGAATACCTCGGTCACCAAACTATAAAGGTGATGGGCCAAAACCTCTGAAAATGACTTTCTTAACGAAAGGTACGATGGAATCAATTAGAGCCAACTCGATAGCAAATCATAGGAGTCTTCCAAAGGATGTTAAAATAAGTGACTACAGAAATTCTACGCTGAAATCGCCTAATGAACCACGGCTTCTACAATCTAACGAGACTCCGATTAGAACCATTTTGGTAATCCCAAAAAACGAACGATGTCTGACTCTCGAAGGGTCGGACAAATAGACTAACTTTCAGCTCCATCACTATATACGACAATCACAATCAATTGCCTATATACAAACGCACAATACCTGTCAAACAAACTAGCTGAACAGAAAAATATCTGTAATCAGCACCCACTTGACGTCATAGCAATAACTAAGGCATGGTTCCAACCTTACGTAAGCGATCGTGAGCTCTCTTTTCAAAACATGACCCTGTTTTGAAGAGACCGTTTAAGAAGAGGTGGTAAAGTAGCTGGTTACCACCACGAACGTTTATACGACACTTAACTCGATCCGGAAGACACTATATGGTGAAACTTGAAGCTCGAATCAGGCAACAGTTAAATCGGATGCGCATAACGAAAAACTCTTGAAAGCAATGCAGTACTCCGGAAAATAGCGCAACTGACAATTGCTGATTATGGGAGACGTCAAGATTCAACAGTTATGATTGGAAAAGCAATTAACTTTACAATCTGCTTCAACTATATAACCAAGTAGATCATCCACCCCGATTACTAGAATACAAATTTCACGAACTGTTCGATTACATACCCCTGTATGAACATGTTCTCGGATATGCTGGACAACAAAATTTGCAACAGATACCGGTTCTAGACCTAGTCTTAGCCACTGAAGCCACAGCGGTTGAAAATGTTCAGTATCACTCTCCGCTTGGACGAAGCGACCATTTCGTTCTGCTCTATAAATACGTGCCCAACCCCAGTAGAATTGTCAAGCAAACAAAACGAAATAGAAAGGCAAATTACATTAGTTTGATGGAAACAATGGTAGCTTTCGATGAACATAATATAAATTTTACTGATCCGGACTCGCATTGCACAACCCTGACGAATTCAAGAATCAAGAATTATGGTGATAAAAAGGTAATGCTTTACACGTACCATTGGGTGACAACTATTGCGAAAAGAAAAATTTAATCAAAATCAAATTGTTAATATTTTCTGGGTTCATGTTGCTTCAATACACCGGGTCAAATTCAGGGTTTGTTTGACGTATGCATCCAATTTCGATTTGAAAACATCAATTGTCTTTGCATTCACAAAATCTTGCGGTAGCGCGTTCCATAGAACCACTACGTTGTTTGATGTATTGATCGCTTCCGTTTCGGTGGGAACGCTGCCGTCTACCGCCTTCAGCCGCGAATGTGTCTCACTCATGGTACTTGGTCTCGGTGGACACAGTCTAATGTCTTTCGGCAAAGCACGTTTTGCTTTTTTCCATTCGGACTTGACAAATTCAGCCAGGTGAAAAGGTAATCCTGAGTGGTTTCGGTCAGTCTCCTTTATAGTTTATTGAAAAAGGCACCCGGTGAGTGTCAGTGATCACAACGTTAGAAATATTAGGCAAAGACGCAATGTAACGCCACTGCTTGAAGTCATGATCTGCTGTTTTCTGTCCCGATGCTTCAGTGGTATTCTCTGGTACCCCGAGTAGAACCATACTCCGCGATACCATTTTTTCCTTAGTGTTTGAGGCACCCTTTCGTTCCCACCATGGCACATCAGTATATATCCGGCAATTTGAATTCGGATCCGTCTTTAGTCAGTATGTTTTCGATATCAGCCTCGCACTTCAGTGTAACTCTTAGTAACCGAGGTTGATCACTATGAGGTGAGGTGGAATGGCGAGTTAGGTGAATCAATTTGTCAGGAGTAATATGCTCAATTTGCAATTGTTGACAAATTTGAGACCATATATCGAGGTCGTGTTTGTGTTTTCTATCTAACAAGCTCTCGCCGGACTCTTTAACATTCGTACATATTACGCTTAACGAATGAGAATGCTTGTCGCGTGTCTGGTCATTCTTCATTGAATGTGAGGCTTTTTGATTTAGGTTTAGTGTGCCAGGCTCAGATTGTGCAGCGGAGGTCGACCGCGAAAGCATTTCTCTGTATGATTTTTTTTTACCACCGAGGGCGTATCAGTTGTTGCCGAATCGGTGCAAATAACATTAAGCGAAGTATTTTTTGTATCAGCTTTGGCCAAAGGAGCGTTGGACGTAGACGATTTCTGCTCCAAGGCCTTTTTAGACATCACTTAAGTGTCGCGTAATTTAACCTTTTTAGAAGCAGACTGCGGTGGTGAGGTCGAGCGTAATCGAGTATTCAATTCAAAAGATCTAGATGCCATTATTGGTTGTAGGGTAATCTTCAAACTATCTAGTTCCTTTTCCATTATCGACAATCTATTTTCAATTGTGTTAGCCTCGTTTCCAGCGGAAGATTTTGTACGCTTGCGATCACCATTCACGATTGAATCCCTACAGGCGTTACAGAGATAGCAAACGGACGGGAGATTTTCATCATTCATGATACGCACAAATTTATCAGTTAAAGTCTTATCACAGGCCACGTGCACATGTAAGTTACAAAAAGTACATTTTACCAAAGCACTATCACCACTTACCGGGTGCAGGCACTTGGCACAGAGGTCAAGGTGGCTTGTTTCCGCTGTCGGGGGAACAACACTCGTATGCACACATTAATCGATCGATTTTTTTCGTCTGCGTGTTGGATCGCGTGACTCGGCTGCACGTTGAAGGCTGGAGTGGGGTGACCGGATGAGCGGAGTTTCGGTCGAAAAGACGTTTATATTCCCTAAAAGCTCAATATCTTTGAAGATATTACGACTCTATTATGACACGATGTCAACATAGATTTGAATTATTTGGCGCGAAAAACATGATTATAATTTGATCATAACGTGTATAATTTGATCATATTCGCCCTTTATTCTCATTGGTCCATCGTGTCCTTGACGCGGTTTTAATGTGCTATTTTTCAAGGTCATTCCCTTTTACATTCTCAGCCTATATATATGGATGAGTAAACCATGTTTGTTATTATTGGAAGTGAGCTGCCATACGAACTTCTCTGAAGCCTTGGTCTTCTCTCTCAATAGTCGGTTGGGCAATATCGTGGGAAGCCTAACCGGGTGCATTATTAGCTCCGTATCAAGAACGTGACAGTTTGGCGACAGGTTTATTCAAGTTACGAAATCATGGAACAATCCAAGATAGAAATTCTTTTGGAGCGACAAATGATGCTGATGGAACTTCTACTTCAGAAGCAAGTACCAATCACAGAACCTCGTGCTATTCCACCCTCCGTTGACGGAATTGCGAACAGCATCGCAGAATTTGCTTATGATCCGGAAGCGAACATCACGTTTGAGACTTGGTTCAGACGTTATGAAGACCTTTTTCATGTTGATGTTTCAGCCCAAGATGATGCATGGTAAGTCCAGCTGCTGCTACGTAAACTTGGCCCAGCAGACCTGGATAGTACTGCAACCTGATCCTTCCCAAGAATCCTCGGGATAGAAATTTTGATGAGACGATCAAGTCACTGATTGAACTCTTCAGTGAGCATGTATCTCTCTTCAACACTCGTTACAGGTGCCTCAAACTGAAAATGAACGACACTGACGACTTCCTGACACACATGGGCATTGTCAATCGCGAATGTGAACGCTTCAAGTTGCGGTCCCTCACAGACGACCAGTTCAAGTCCTTGATATTAATATGCAGCCTGGTATCTCCGCGTTTCGCTGATATTCGAACGCGACTGCTCAACAAACTTGAGCAAGAACCCTCATTCACTATCCAAGCCATTGGTGATGAATATCTACGACTGGTCCGTCTCCAAGAAGATTCGGCAATGATTCAACATGGGAATCATGGCACCGACACCGTCCATGCCGTTCAGCAAAGCAATTGGCATTCGTCACACGATTCCAGCGCAAAGAAGCCACCGTCTTCATGTTGGCATTGCGGAGCCTGGCACTACGCCCGATATTGTCCCTTCAAACAACACCGTTGCAGTCAGTGCAACGTCACAGGCCACAAAGAAGGATTCTGCAGATCCAGAACGAAACAACAAGTTTCGTCGAAATCAAAGATTTGGAGGCCATTTTCAAAGCCGCAGCAAAACCAGCAGAGGTTTTCAACAGATCAGCCAATCAATGCTTTATGCTATCAAATCCAGTGCAACAGTGCACCCTCTGACAGGATTTCAGCTATATCTACTGAGCAGTATTCAATTCAATTCAATTCAATTTTAATGGTCTAAAAAGCATATAGCTTTACAAAAAACCACAGAATAATATGACAATAACGAATAATATAACAAGCAAAAATGGGATTTAATTACTTACTGGGCAGTTCAAAAATCAAGTAAATATCCAAGGGCAGAAATTGTTTTCGATTGGTGGGATAACAAATGTATGTACGCGATCAGTTGACCACAGCATTGCGAAACCTTCCCGTGACGGTCGCAGATATCAAGAGGACACTGAACGACGACGAGGTTCTCTCAGAAGTTCAGTTCAGTTCAGTTAGCACAGGACGATATGTGGCAGAGTCGCCAATCGCGCGTCCAGAATACTTCCGGTTGTAAGCCAAAAGAGCGTCCACCACTTCGAACAGTAGTTTCAATATTCTTCTGGTATGACTTTGGCTGGAATGCAACAGAAAAACTCCCCCACCCAATAGGTGAGGAGAGACATTAGTGCGTTCCAACGACAAATTGAAGAACAACTATAAAATTAGGGATACAAATTGGGAAACACAGAGCGCCAGATCGAGTCTAGTCTATATTTGAAGCACGTTACTGATGTAGAACAAACTACCTCTTCGGGCAGACAGTTCCAATGATTCACTACCCTTTCGCTAAAGAAGTGCTTACGTGCATTAGACCTGACATGTTGCTTTGCCAGTTTCAGTGAATGGCTTCGAGTACCTACCACTGGCGCAAGAGCATACATATCAGCCGGATCAATAGAACTAAAGCCTCTAACGATTTTAAAGGTCTCGATCAGATCCCCACGTAGTCGCCTTCTTTTTAGCGAGAAGAGATCTAGACTAAACAGTCGTTGTTCATACGACTTCCCAGAATGCCATTTAATCATACGAGTAGCTAGGCGCTGAACACCTTCAAGCGTAGCAATGTCCTTTTCCAAGTAAGGAGACCAAGCTTGAACGCAATACTCGAGATGAGGTCTCACTATCGCTTTATACAATGGGATGAAAACCTCCGGGGACCCGCAGGATAAAACTGATCGGAGGCAAAAGAGCTGGTTCCTAGCGCGTTGTGCAGCAGCTGCACATTGATCAGCCCATTTAAAGTCCGCTGAAACCGCAATACCCAAGTCCCGAACTTTTGATACCCCAGTTATCTCAAGTATGTTATCAGGTCCAGCAACCTGCAGCTTCGTTGCAGCTTTGGACAGAAGATAGCTTTTGGAGAAGTTGATTTGTAGATCCCACGTGGAAGACCACTTGATGACCTTTTCTATATCCTCAAAAAGATCCTGTTCGTTCAGCGATCCGATAAACTTGACATCGTCTGCAAAAATATAGCAGGGACACTTAAGCGAGGATGCCAAATCATCGATGAAGATGAGAAAGAGTAGTGGGCCTAGTACTGAACCCTGCAGGACTCCACTAACAACTCCTGCTTTCGCGGAATGCATATTGCCTATGCGAACGCGAAAATATCGATTGCTCAAGAAGTTTGTGATCCAGTTCTTTAGAGAGCCTTCGATACCTATTAGTCCAATCTTCATTGCAAGCAACCTGTGGTTTACCGAAGCTATCAGGTATGTTCAATCTGGCTGCCCAAGCTAGCACCACAATTGACTGACAATTAACTGTTCCAAAGACGGAAATCCTTATCAATCGTGGATGACTGTCTCATGTTTGGTGCTCGAGTCGTTATTCTCGCTGCTTTGCTTCAACGGGTAATACGTCAATTTCATGCTGGACATCCGGGGCTCAATCAGATGGAAGCAATCGCCCGACGTTTCGCCTACTGGCCAGGAATGGACGCTGATATTACCGAGTTTGTCAGGCGTTGTACCAATTGTCAACAAGCGGCAAAACTTCCTGTTCACGCAACACCTGTTCTGTGGCATTGACCTGACAAAGCATGGTCGCGTTTCCACATTGACTTCACCGGCCCACTCAACGGAACCACCTACTTAGTCTTGGTAAACGCTTATTCGAAATGGCCAGAAATCGTTCCGCTCTCTCCCGCCACAAGTTCGACCACAATCGGGGCACTCACTTCGCTATTCAGCCAACACGGAGTTCCCGACACCATTGTCTCAGATAATGGATCC
>JACCGJ010015458.1:0-16101 GCA_013407085.1 Atriophallophorus winterbourni
CCCGACAGCATACTGCAACATGTGTGTCACATATTGGTCGATTTACGGACTGAAAAAACTAAATGGAATGAATGTAAACAAGCTACTGCTGCTCCTTAAATTCACAACTCTGAAGCATCTTTTTTCTCGAAATTAAAACCCTTATCATCAAGCAAAACAATGTGATATGAGACAAACTTAAACATTGTTTGCAACTATATAAATTTTGTACTACGTACCTTCGCAGACGTAGGGTATTTGAATGTATAAACCTCGTGTTAACCATACTAGCAAGCTGTCTAGATTGGTTTTATGTCGTTTTTGGTGCCAGTTAGATTGAAGATTGTATGACGCTACAATGGTTAAACAATAGTTTGCACCGAACATTATGAACTGGTATTAATTGCCTGACTCGAGTTATTATTTATCACCCATCCCAGACCAATCAGTTACAGATATTGTCATCGATACATGCGCCGAAACCTCTGTCTCTCTCTATATATAATGAAAAGTTTGTTACATTTAAAAGAATTGTGTTAGAAAAATCGATGCACCATCGCAGTATCGTGTAAATGTTTACCGCTGCTTGTTGTATCTATTCATCTACACACGGTATACTTATTCGTGCAATCTCAAAATCAGTTCCATTTCATGCACCATTGGTTACAGCTTATTTTGGAACGATTCAACTCTGGTGAATCGATATCCTGGGACGAATACAACGTGTACACGGTCGCCAATGTTGCCAATAAACTACTTTTCTCAATCCCCCATGGACTCTTCGGCCCGGACGGAGAAACGGCACTCCTTGCTACGGCACACCATGCCTCGTGCTCGTCTGAGCTGCTAGAACTTGTCGCACCAGGCTCAACTTCGCCAACAATAACTCCGAATCAATGCGGAGACGCGGGAGATGATTGTGTAACAAGTGGCGTGGACAAGTGGAGGCCAAAATCAGTCTCATTTGTGCTAGATTCCGCTCGGGCCATTGACCACTAATACAGTCCGCAGAATGACGCCCCATGGCCATTGGCCACAATGCTGCAGCTTAAACAAATGTATGCTATTGGGGAGAAACGTGTGTCTACTTGTCTCAGGTAAGCGTTGAGCTGATTTCACGTATCGCGATTCACGAAAACTCAAAATATTTAGTTTTCTCACCTGTGATGTTTGAGTATTCGTGATGTGTGTGTTAAATTCGTTTACATTGTTTGGCATACAATTTGGTTACTTGCATAACAATGCACATCAATTTTGAAATGCGTTCTCTGTCTAAATGTATATAGGAGGTTGATGAATTGTATTTTTGTGAAACAATCAATAACGTTAACGGTTACTGTTAGTCATTACCACGAACAAAAGGCATCGCGACTTCATGCATTCTTCCATCGCAAACTCTCAGCGGATACTCTCCTATATGGTGAATAGGAATTTCTTATCCCATTAGTAATCCCACTCGTTCACTCCCATATGCTCCTCAATTTTCCCGGGTTTCCTTAGCAGACATGAGGAGACCTTAGCTACTTGACAAAATGTCTCTGTTGACTTCCCGGAAATGTTCGATAGATAAACCATCGGCTGTC
Source organism: Atriophallophorus winterbourni (assembly GCA_013407085.1). NCBI lineage: Eukaryota > Metazoa > Platyhelminthes > Trematoda > Plagiorchiida > Microphallidae > Atriophallophorus > Atriophallophorus winterbourni. The sequence goes on from JACCGJ010015458.1 coordinate 1,563, forward strand.
TTTCTCCACTGTAATTGTTTAGGTATGTATGCATCCGATAGAGTGTTATTGTTCCTGATGAGGATCTCTCTAACCAACTCGGCACCGAATAATTTTGAGCTGCTCTATGTCGATCTGGGGCAGAGTACTTAGGCTAACACACCTAACGATCGTTTATCTATAACCTAGTTTATTGGTATGGAACTCATTGCATCGATTTTTGTGAACAAGTTGGATGTCTCAAACACAATAGGGTGATTCATGATCAAGCTGCCACAATTTCCTCCTCACACCACTTGATTACAATGTGTTTATCGAGATGACCACATGAAAACCGCTTTTGCATATGACTTGGTTTCCTATTTTTCCAAGTGACTGATGTCAGATAGTGTGTGAACCAGCAAAGCGTCTAACAGTCTCAAATACATTTGTTTCATTTTCCTTGTCGCATTTCTATTCAAGGATAGTTGAAACACTGACCATCATTGCATCAATAACTCTGAATTTAGGACTTGAAGCACACTGTGCATTTGCATTCCCACGTAATTACAATTGTTACATCGCGAGCATTGACGCCGCTTTCACAATGTGGATAATTCTTAACAACACTGATGACGCTGTCGCTAGATACCAACTGTCTTTAGCTAGTTACAAAGCCCGACATTGCACATCTAAATCCGTCGATCCGTCAATATGAAATTTAGGCGATTACCTTAAAACCTGGCTTGAAGGTTAATACTGTTTTAACTACGGACAACTCAGCCTTCAGGGTGAGTTTCAAATAATATTTATCTAATTAAATGGAATAATACACTCGCTATCACTAATTGGAAAAGCTTATCCAATAGCACTGGAATTTGAGCGTCATAGGAAATTTCATCCCCAGCTACGCTCAGCACAACATGACAGAAAAGACTAAAACTGTAAATCTGAGCATTGGAATTCAATCCCAAAGATGCTTGGTGCCAAATAAACAAGTTCTATGCGTTGTAAAACAATACGAAAGCTTGAGTCGATTGCTATCTAATCATCGTAGTTGTATATTGCGTGATTACCCTTTGTCCTTTCCTCATTATTCCCATTTCTATGCCTACATAATCCCTTTTGTTATTTCCTCATCCTGCAAACAGGATACTGACAACACTACCCCCTTCACATCAACAAATGATCATCCTAATGCTGGGTATCCTACATCAGCTGATTTTCCGACTCCCACCCGACACAACAATCGGCGAAGACGCTAGGTCCTCGTTGATGCCAGTCCCAATCGACACCTGCAGCGACATTGGCGAAATATCATCCGTACCATCCGACATCCCCTTATTGACTCTGGCCGAGGGTGTTGTTAAATCAGTGGCCGGGACATTGTTCCACACTTGCTCCGTCTCGGTATCTCGAGTTGAGCAAGCTGCTCAGGTGAGATTGTCTGTGACGCGGGAAAACCAAATTTCATTTTTCGCTGGTATTTTCATGAATCACTGCCTTTAACTTGGCGCCTCTAACTTGCAACCCGGAAGTAAAGATGGGTTGAGGACCTCAAAACTCCTTAGGAACAAAGATATCTTAGAGATATCTTAGAGGTTTGTAGTGATTAACAAAGGCCATTGTTCCCCAACCATTGCAGTATTCTTTTTGATATCCCCGGAAAACTCACTACAGCCGCGACACCACATCCTGATTGGCGTAAATCTCGGGGTGGCCAAACCGTCACATGGCATAAGCAGTTAAAAACCCTTACTAGTAACCAAGGTTATACTTTTATGCCAACTGTTATATAGGGTTCGTACAACGAACCACGATGTTCAGACGCGCTTATGGATGACCAAAGTAATGTGTTGCTCACGTATATAACAGTTGGCATACAAGTATAACCTTGTTTACCTTTATTCCACTGTTTCAAGGCTCACTGAACCTGATCTTAATGGTGTGTAAGGGATGGGCACCGTGACAACACATTACTAACTTGGGGTTCATCCTTCACTAGTAACCTTTCCAAAGTAGGCGCAGCGCGTCTTCCAGGCTGGTGTCCCGCGATCAGATATCGCAATGGCTAGTTACGCTTCAGGATATGTCCCGAAACCGTGTTCAATGGCGGTCTTGCACTAAGCATCTTCTTGGAGTGTTTGCATAACCTTGTATGTTGTCAAGCGGAGTGAAGAGAAAAGCTTGTTATGATGCATGACAGTGAAAGCCGCAACGAAGCTGCCGTGCTGATGTTGCTCTACTCGTTTACAACTTGTTTTATGCATGTTCCATCAAGTGTAGTTACCTCTACCCCGTTTGTTTGTGCTTACTATTCTATAGAATCCCGTATCTATTTACGTCCACCATGTTCCCAACTTTGTAGATTTTCTTTTCCGTGGTTTGTGTGGCATTATGCATTCGGTACGCGCTACCGGTGTATGCTGTCTGTGAGGACGATTAACTGATGATGATTGGAAACTCCTCTCAGGGAACAATATTCCGACAACATTTAATATAAGAGTTCACTCCGTAGTTACCTCCTTCATCATTATACGTAAAGAACACCTCTTACAAACACTGGGAAGTAATAGCCGAGTTTATGCACGCTGTTGTTGTTGGCCTACTCGGTCGAATGTTCGACCAAGAGTACATCAAACGCCATGATTTTCATGTTCTAACTACTAACAAGCTTTATTTGAATGACTAAACTGTCCGATTCTGGAGGAACAATCTTTCCCGCAGCGCTGGCAACGAAAGTCAGAACTCGGTTGTATTGCATTAGTTGCACGCCGCCGGCGTGATCTGCGTTCAGCAGCCAAGAGATGTATCTGCTCCTCCTCAGCTTGCAGACGACGCTTTACAAAATGCCTCCAATGTGAGCAGTCAAGAGCACGTTCTTCCCAACTCGCCGGTCAATGCCAAGACTTTCATATCTCTTTTGCAAACGTCTTTGTACCGCAAGGGGTCGGCAGCCAATGTCGAACTTCTAGTTGCAGCTCACCATAGAGTAGATCTTTTCGGATACGACCATTTTACATTTACATTATTTACAGAGGCACTAAGATTGGTTTATATTTAGACTGTGTTGGGATTGTCTCCGATCGAGGCTTTGCATTGAGCAGACGATATGTGATGAAAGGTGGATCTCATCAACGTAATTCAAAGTATTCAAAGTTTTAATTGTCCAAAACTACTACTTTACAGTAACCACAGATATATAAAAATATAGGAATTTCATAAAAACAACACAAATTTTTTTATACACAATGAAGTCACAACGTGTATTCAGGTGCAAGGTTGGATTGGTCACTATAACTTGTCAAGTTCAGCCTTGAACATGTTCAGTCTTGTTGCGCACATGATATGTTGGGGGCAAGGGAGTTCCATAGAAAACAGACTCTGACAACAAAGAAAAACCTTCGACAATTTGATCTGGAGTGTGAAATAATTAACTTGTATCCATGCGATCTGCTACCACGTGCTTCTTGCCGATGAAACAGGTGTTCAAGTGGGTGATCCACTGTATGCAGAATGTTGAAAAGCAGGATCAAGTCACCCTTGAGACGACGGTACGAAAAGTCAAAGAGGTTTAGTGTTGCAATACGCTCCTCGTGTGGCCTGTTGTATAACCCGGTCACCAGTTTTGTAGCGCGGTGGTATACCCGTTGCAGTAGGGCAAGAATGGTATCTTCAGCGGCTGCTTTATAATTAATGTTTTCCAATACTTGAAAAAAGAAGTGCGCAATGGAGGCTACTTTTTTATGAACGATCATGTTATTGGAGAATGATTTAACGAGAGCTTGACAGGATTAATGATTATCTCAATGATGAACCAGAAAAAGGGGATTTTGGGATGGAAGCCAACTAGAGACGTCAGCCCGGAAGCTGACTGCTATGAGGCGGGCATCAGTATGTTTGCCAATCTTCTTCTCTATCGGTTAGCAGTGTGATCAAATAAAGTTTATGCTTCGTTGCAACGGCGCACTTGATATTTAACAGCGTCTGCCAGAGCGAATTATCTTAGATGACAATGAAAGCCGTGTGTATATATCCGTAATGGCATTGGGCTCTAATAACCTTCTCCAAACATATGCGCCCGCTGCACTCAACACTATTCGATCGTAGCACTATGCTACGGGACTGTCGGGATTATATCCAAATGCTTTCAAGATGGCTGACCAAATTCTAGGACATTCATATGGCTCGATCAATCATCATTCGTGGCTTGTATCCGAGTCAATTTCACGGCCTCAAGAAGCAAAGACAAGGGGGAATAAAATCCTGCTGGCTGTACATTTCCACACGCATATGCACCTGTTTCTAACAAATTAGATTTTTACAATCCACACATGTAAAGATGAACGACTTAATGGATGGAAATACCCACTTTGGAAGAAAATGCAACGATATAACCCAAGGTTCAGATACGTGCCCATTGTTTTGATTACATGCAGATTGTGTGAAGCACTACGCAATACAGGCGCAATCGCATTTGATTAAAACTCCTAATCAAGTGCATAGCTCTTCAGATCCTGTTTACCACAAATTTGGTCGGAACAATATGTATGCTTTCTCATAAATGTATACATGGATGTGTGCTTTACTTTTACTTTTGTACGGATGGCTTTCGCACGTTGAAATATTCTTTGTTAGACCGCAGTGGTATACTTGTAGAATTGTTGGTGCTCTTAAAGGTTCTAGAAGGATGTACGCTTAAAGTTGACGATCTTTTACCAGAGAATTGTAATGCAAGAACTCTATTCAAGATTCAAGACTTATGGTTAAAAAAGCAAATTGCTGTACAGTACCATAGGATATACGTATAAAAAATTAAAAAAATCGTTACTTGTATGATCAGAACCGTGTTCTTCATAGGTGGAGCAAAAATAATCCTCAATGGCGACACAGACTGAGGGAAAAGAATCTTTGGATGGACGGCAGTTCCGTGCGTTCAAAAAATATAGACATCAATAGGTAGGGGCCAACGCAGTAGTTCTCAACGTAAGGTTTCGTAACCTTTGCTTAAAGATGTGCTCGTTCGCTGAGGTAACAATATCTGTCGGCAAGCTATTCCACAAGAAGCATACACGAACAGCAAAGAATTTACGACGACAATTCAATCGTGAGTGTGGGATTTGAAGGGTCAAAGGGTGGCTGCGTGTGGGGACAACGGAACTAATTTTGAAGAGGTGTTTGAGAGGGTGGGATTTCGCGTATATGATTTGGTATGTCAGAGTGAGGTCGTGTAGGATACGCCTGCGCTCGAGGGTGCAAAGACCAAGTCTGGTCAGTCGTGGCTCAAATGGAAAAATTATTCAACCCTGTAACCATTTTGGTTGCCTTGTGATAAATTCGTTCGAGGAGCGAGATGTTTTTTCCATCCATGGCGTCCAAGCTTGTACAGCGTAGTCAACGACAGGATGTATGCAAGTGTTGAGTATTTTCGCGCGTGAGTGTGGTGAAAAACGTCCGAAAATGCGTTTCAGTAAACCGAGCAAGCTGCACGCACGCTTGTAGACGGCTTCGCACTGTAGGATGTACTTCAAAGTACCAGACAACAAGATTCCGAGATCTTTTTGTGATGTACACCATACAAGCAGGTGGCTGCCAAGTGTATACGTAAAGGGAAAGGGTTTTCCGACCTGCAACATTTTGCACTTGCGGAAATTAAATGGCAGTTTGTTTTGGATTGACCACTGGTGCAGCTTATTCAAATCTCCTTGCAGAACTTGACCGTCCTCAATGCATCGCATCCATCTACCGCTTATCGCGAGCTGGTCGTTTTTTGCCCACGTCCAAGTATCGTTAGGCGGACTCCAAGTTACACACTCGGTGTTTACGTTTAAACGAAGTGCTAGCAAGAAATAGTCCGTACTGTGCACATAGGCGCTGTTGTTTGTACGTTGAGAAGGGAGGTTTAATGTACCAACGAGTTGAGCAAGCATCTCAACTTCCTTGACTTAATTTAGTTTTGTGCGGGTGGGTTAGTCGGGTTCATTGATGTCTCGTTGATAGGGGATGAGTTCGTTGCCGATCGTAATCCTATCGCCTCCCCACCTTCAAACGCCGCCTACCGTACGCAGTATGGAAGCTGGAAGAACATTGCCTCGGTCAAGTGAACGATATAAATTCAATTGTCGCGTCCAAGATGCCGATGAGCCGATCGAACATGAAAGAGATCCAGAGACTCCAAACGAAATAAATTTGCGCAACCACACAGTACGTAAGTCCAATTGAAAAACGGAAGGATGTGGAGTGGCTGTCAGCATGAATACTCATTGTCCAATCAGAATGCAGTAGCTGCCAGTGTAACTCTCTCTGTATTCTAATTTCCATGAATGATTCTCATGTTTGTTGACGTGTAGTGAATACACATGTGTCGCTCTGATCTTGACTTTTCCGCACTCGAGTTTTTAAAACATTTTCGATCGCAGGTTTTGCGCTCGCTGGTCATCTACTTTCCGATGATGGGTGATTCGGTGATGCGTTTCTATTTGGATGCCGTAGCGGGTCGCCTCGATCCCCTGGTCACGTGTTTTCCTCGGATGCCAGTTGGGCAGGCGCAGGCGCTCACCGCAGTCACACACAAAACCTCCACCGTGGATGCGTTTGGCAATGGCAAGAGCAAATCCGTGTGCGTCCTTTGTCCCAAAGGAGGTAAGCGTTTGATTGGAATATGTTTGGGACCGATCGTGTATTCATAATGCAAAAACAATTTGAGTGCAATCGGTTAGAGCAGGGTTTGGGGTAACGTTTCACTTCTGACATAGAAGCAACGTCAGACCAAGGGTGATAGTCAGGACAGGGAACATGATTAACCCTTTGTCTACGGTAATTGGATATACGTATTTTATGATATTTTTGTGTTATTCGGCTTAATTATGGCATAAATAAAACACATGATTAATCTTTATAAATCAGATGCCAGACGCTGCCTGAAAAGTGCACTCCGATGGTGACTGAAGGTACTGACGGGAGCTATTGAGCAATCGACTGCTTGTTAAAAGGTGGTAACTAGAGTTACCGTCAGTAGACAAAGGGTTAAGCAACAGTCAACCCCCCCTCCACTAATTTTCTTCTGAATCTATCGGCCAAATACGTTATCTCACCTCTGCGCGAATGATTGAGTAAGAGCTTGTGTTGCCTAGCTACTTGGTAATAATTATGATGAACTCAGACAGCTAGACCACCGGTATTGTCAGCTATGTCATTAGAATATTTTTTATTATTTAACAAGTGTTGGCATCCTCATAACTCCTTCATCATAGATCGGCCAAACATGTGAATGCTGCTGTCTGGGCGATTAGAAGATTAAGGATAAAGCTTTATTCGAAAACTTTCAAAATTCACGCTTCAGGTTATTGTTGAATAAATACAATGGATACTTCACGAACTACAGATAAAAGAAAAATATTTCGACTGTAATTGTTCAATTAGCAGTTCCCTTTGACAAAAGTATCGTGACGCGAATGGGATCAATGAATACGTTCTAGAAGGCATTACGATGTGGTTTGCTCGAGTCTTCGAGCACGATTGCGTTTTAATGAAATTATCATTTAGGTTACTAAGACCGCGAGAGAAAAATGTTGTTTCAGAATTTTATTCAAAAATAGTAGTTTGTGTTGGGTCACTTAATCGTCAGATAATTAATTGTCGGACACTTAAATCAACTACTAGACTTTGAGTCCCAGATATTTAACCCCCAAGTCATTCAGTAAATAACCATTCCAGAACGCTAAAATCTCACCGGAAGCACGTACTGCGGTTTCGAGGTGTTTGTCTCTCATCAGGCTATGCGTATCCGCTGATCTTCTCTTTTCCGAACAGTTTTGTGGAGACGGATGGCGCAATGTGAACTGAAGTCGCGTCTACCTCGCTACTTTTAAGTAGGCTGAAGGGACTAACTAAGCCCAACGATCCAAACGGCGTATTGCCGGCGAGGGTTATTCCAACCCTGGATAGATCAGAGTAGAATACCATTCCGAAACGCTAAAATCTCACCGGAAGCACAGGACCGCTTTCGAGGTTTTTGCCTCTCATCAGCTATGCGTATCCGCTGAACTCTTCGCGTTTCGAACTAGTATTTGTGTAGACGGATGGCGCAATTTGAACTGAAGTTCTCGTCTACTTGCTACTTTATAAGTAGCTGAAGGGACTAAACTAAGCCCCAACTGATCCAACGGCGTATTGCCGCGAGGGTTATTACAACCCCTGAATAGTTCAAAGTGGAATACCATTCCGAAACGCTAAAATCTCACCGGAAGCACAGGACCGGTTTCGAGGTTTTTGCCTCTCATCAGCTATGCGTATCCGCTGGACTCTTCGCGTTTCGAATTAGTATTTGTGTAGACGGATGGCGTAATAAGAACTGAAGTTCTCGTCTACTCGCTACTTTTTAAGTAGCTGAAGGGACTAAACTAAGCCCCAACTGATCCAACGGCGTATTGCCGCGAGAGTTATTGCAACCCCTGGATAGTTCAAAGTAGAATACCATCCCGAAACGCTAAAATCTCACAGGAAGCACAGGACCGGTTTCGAGGTTTTTGCCTCTCATCAGCTATGCGTATTCGCTGGACTCTTCGCGCTTCGAACTAGTATTTGTGTAGACGGATGTCGCATTGTGAACTGAAGTTCTCGTCTACTCGACTCCGCTACTTTTTATATACTGAAGGACTATAACTAAGCCCCATTGATCCAACGGCGTATTGCCGGAAGGTTACTTTACAACCCCTGGATAGTTCAAAGTAGAATACCATCCCGAAACGCTAAAATCTCACCGGAAGCACAGGACCGGTTTCGAGGTTTTTGTCTCTCATCAGCTATGCGTATCCGCTGGACTCTTCGCGTTTCGAACTAGTATTTGTGTAGACGGATGGTCATGGTAGTTGTAGCAGTGAGCTTGCGCGTAAAACAATCGTGAGCTTCACAAAGTCTTCTGGAATTAGAGCTGGATAAATAGCAAATGAGCAGTACAAAATATGTGGCAATATATGAGAGAATATCCAGTGAGAAATTACCTTAGAGTCAACGACTAGAGAAGGAAGACGAAAACGATCACAAACCTATCACAATGGGTCAAAGTTATGGAATGGTATTTTTTAGTTTCCATACGGTGAAAGATTTCAACGTCTGGAACAGTGTGTATTTACCCAAAAGAATATACACAGTGTTATCATTCTCATTTATAAAATTTGACTGCGGAATGTCTCCCATCAGCACACTTGTTTTAAGAGTGTGATAAGAAAGTGACATGCGGACGTTCCCCATCTCTCTGCATCCCAAGATCAATAACTGAATCCATGCGAGTTACCTTTTTTGGAATTCCCTACCCTAACTCCTGTGCACTCTCAATGCATAGCAAAATTTAGAGCGAAATTATACGTGCGTGTACCAAAGAATGTCTTTCGGGAGCCGTATGTCATCGTAACTCGTTGTATTTTACAATCGATTGAAATATGTTTGGGACCGATCGTGTATTCATAATGCAAAGAAATTTGAGTGTAATCGGTTAGAGCAGTTTTGGGTAACGTTTCACTTGACACAGAAGCTTTCGTCGACCAAGGGTGATAGTCAGGACAGGGAACATGATTATTTTTGACCTTACCGCTAAACAGCCTATAGCACGCTTACAGTGTGTCACGTCTCGTGGGAATGACCGGGATCAGTGGTCCATTTTCCTCACAGTGTGTATCCAAATCAATCTGACTATCACCCTTGTTCAGACGAAGCTTCTGTGTCAGGAGTGAAACGTTGTATTTAAGTTTTCCGCTTTGTTAGGCATACATCGTAGAATCCTTCAATACAACACTTTAATACAACCTATTGTTTTGTGTTTACACCACACCTATTCTCTACCTAATGAATGCACACAGCACAAGACTGGTAATGGGGTTCCTGTGATTCCAATGCATGAAAAACATATTTTTGTTCAACCCTATAAGTTTAACAAATCTACATGTTTGGGGGGGGCATATGATTGTACAGATTTGTCATGCTAACCTCATCCCAGAGTAGCTTAACATTGCATACATTATGCTGCTCACATCCCCCGAAATTACACTCCACTACCGGTTTCTGGCTGTTTGCCGTCATCAGGTGGAGACAGTAGATTAAGTTCAGTGAGCCTTGAAACAGTGGATAAATGGTAAACAAGTGTATACTTGAATGCCACTGATGCATAGGGTTCGTACAACGAACCACGATGTTCAAACACACAATCGCATAGTGACTCGTGGTCAAGCACTCAAGGCGCTCATGGATGACCAAAGTGATGTGTTGCTCACATCCGGATCCCTTACACACCACTACCGGTTTCAGGCTGTTTGCCGTCATCAGATGGAGACAGTAAGATCAGGTTCAGTGAGCCTTGAAACAGTGGTAAAGTGATAAACAAATTTATACTTGTATGCCACTGTTCCATAGGGTTTGTATAACGAACCACGATGTTTAAACACGATATCACATCACAGTTCAACCCTTTAAGTTTAACCAAGGTACATGTTTGGGGGCACATGATTGAACAGGTTGGTCATGCAAACCTCATCCCAGAGTAGCTTTGCAAACATTGCACAATTTGTTTTGATTGTAGCTCATTTGATGTTGGCCTGAAATAGATACCGTAACCAGACAAAGTGACCTCATCGAGCTGTTCAGCTTGTCTCATTTGACTGATTCGATTCCAGTTCGTATTTGAAAGTACAAATTGTACCCGAACGGCTGATGTTTCAAGGTCGGTAGGTCAAATCGCAAAACATTATCGAATGACTGAAATAGTGTTGATGCAATTACGGCCGTGAAGACGGGTCGATCGATATCTTAGGATGGCGTTCCAGATTTCCATGAGTGAAAAATGTAATTTGTTGAGACGGTGTAACTGCCCCACAACAAAGTTAATGTTTACCGGATCGTTTAAGTAACCGAAGGGCCGTTAAGAACGCTTTCTCGAATATTGCACTACCGCTTTAACAATTGTTAAATTTCTGGGTCTAAACTCATTTTGCTGCAACCGTTTCTGATAGATGAGACTTGTTTGAGCGTGAAAGAAAGCAAACAATTCCCACATTCCCAAAACGTTTCCCACATCCTGTTGTCTGGTTGAATGGATTCTCCACCTAGCGACATTTTGAGTAGGATGTCCATGGATCTAGATGATCAATCGTGAAATAGCGATCTCCGCAATCTTGCGTGTGTTATATGCACAATTTAATAACCATATATCACGCATTTAAAACTCAGACTCATTATAGTTTTTTGGGCAATATGAAAATGCATCTTTTAGACCACATTACCCACTGTTATGAGGTTTACTGAAACAGGTCCTACTGTCGTCACGTAATGATGGCAAACAGCCAGAAAGCGGTTGTGGTGTGTAAGGGATGAGGATGTGAGGATCGCTATATATTGTATCATTGAGTAAGACAGATTTGTTAGTATTGTTTAGAATATTTGTAGCTCGGGTCGTTGTTGTAGCTTACTTGAATTTGTTCTCCGAGCTTGTTGAGTTTGCATCGGAAGTTTCGTTGCCAGACTAGGCAACATCTTCAGCGATTGTTGGCAAATTGACTGCTCGAAGTATTTGGCGGGCCGACCATTGGTCACGTGATCGCATGTGATTGGCTGCCTTTTCGGTTCTTCGTCTCAGTCGCATCCGTGCGTAGATGTCGTCCAAGCTCACGTGTTCGTTGATCGATCGTTCACTGGAGTGCCAGGCTTCGATGAACTCTCGTGCTGCCTTGTTATTAGCTCGGCCCAATATGTGGCAGTTATGTCAGTCCATCTCATGATTTTCGTTGTCGACGTGTGTTGATATGAGAGACTTTGTGTCGTGACGTCGTACGGCTAGTTGATGCTAATGCATTCGAGTTTTTAGTTTTCGACCGGTTTGCCCGATGTAGTGTTTGTCACAGTGCGTGCACTGTATTTTGTACACTACGTTTGCATTTTCATCTTTGGGTATTGCATCTTTCACTTTTGTGAGCACGTTATGTAGGGTTGCTTTTGTTTTGTGGACGATAAAAATACCGTGAGGTCGTAGGAGTCTTGATGTCATTTCCGAGATGTCCTTGACGAATGGTAATGCCGCCCGTTGCATAACATCAGTCTGGTCTCGCCTAGAGTGTGTCGTTAGGCATCTACGGATAGAGTTCTTCGGGTAAGAGGTCTTCTGGAATAGCTTGTATAAATATTGTTCTTCCTCTTTTTGCAGTGTGAGCGTGCTGCAGTGTGTTCTAGCGCGTTAAAACCACTTCTGAACGCAGCTTTTCTTGTGTGCTGTTTGGTGGTTACTTTTAAAGTTAAAGATTTGGTCGGTGTGGCTCGGCTTTCTATAGACATTGGTCTGTAGTTCGCCGTTACTCAGTCTGGTGACTGGCACGTCTAAGAATGGTAATTGACCGCTTGTTTCTTTTTCCATTGTGAACTGTATACCATTGAATACACAGTTGAGTAATCGTGAAGTTTCCTTAAGTCTTGATCGTTTAATAATCACGAAGGTATCGTCTACGTAGCGTACCCATAGGGTGGGTTGTATCAATCTCACGTAAAGCAACTAATCTAATCGAAACTATCCAGAGTGTATGAGAAGCATTTCTTAAATCCCTCCGTTTATTATCAACATTACTTAAGTATTTCCTCGCCTAATCTGCAGTAGACCGAATCTCAGCTAGATGAAGGAGATCGTTGCCAAAATATCTGAACACCAACCTTCTGGTCTTTAAGAAATGTGGTATCATTGGACCGGTTTATCTTTATCCAACAGTGTTTTTTTCTGGAAAAGTGATCTTTCAATGAACATCTTAATCATTCCATGCGCTGTAGATCTGGGCGCCTTGACTGCGATAACTTATCTGTTTCGATCAAATTTATCTCACAGCGAAAAATTTAGCGATGCTATTGCAATGTTGCGACCTCAGGGATTATGTGACCTTAATCACAGAAAGATATGGCCCGATATCATTTTTACACAGAAAATATTGCTGAACAAAGAACATTCACCAAAATATTCGTTTCAAGAGGGTGGCGAAAATGGTGGTCGCGGACGTACCCAATCCATCTACGTCCTAATTTAACTTATTGATTTTCATTTGTCTCAATCCGTAATATGATATCTTGGAATTCTCAAACAATACATGTGATGGACTCTCCTTGCATGCCGATAATTGAAGCGAATTGAGCATTTATATAGAAGAACAAGAAGAAGAAGAAAGACTTTATTCGTGTTCACGAATTTTCAGCAATACAATAATTTCTCCACAAAATACAAATATGATAAAATGTATAAAGTGCAGCACAATGAAATGATACTTGCGCTAATAACGTGTCAGGCTATCATAGGCTAGAAGAATGTAAGGTGAATTAGAAAAATAAAAATTGGAGAATAACTGGAACATTTCAGCGTCATTTAAAAAATTGTCTAGCGCTTCTTCAACTCCATAACAGCTTTCGACTGTTCAACCATGTATCGAGCCAAGTATGGAACAAAAGAGTTTCTAATTTTGTTAGTTCTCGAATAGGGAATAACATGGTAACTTCGGGTGGACGAAAAAGATTCACAAGAAGCAAGGCTTTTGTTCAGTGGATGTGTGAACAATCAGAAGAAATAGGTGCGATGAACCTGTTGCATTCGCGAAAGTGACGGTCAACAATAGTGTCTCGAATGTCATCCGCGGGAACACAACTCAATCTTGAGATGAGCTTATTACTTCTTCTGATCATCATAAAGTCCTTTTCCAAAAGGCCAGGAAAAATTACGGGGTAAGCGTAAAACAGGTGTGGAATGATGCAAATGAACATCATTTGTGAGCTCTATATTTGAAATATTCATCGCGATATCTGCTATTTTCCGCTTTTTATTCATACCACCATCCTGTGGTGTTGTCAAGTGTTCCCGTTTTAAACCACAAATCACTTCAGCCTTTGAGCAAATCTTATGTTTAAAATCTGGTTACCACACGTTGATCGGAAACTATTCCACTCAAATGCATACATATATGTGGTTTACTTCAGACCCAACCTGACCTTACAATGATATTGTTTGGTTTCGTCGAAAACCCACAGCTTGCTGCCTCATGAAATTACTTTTGCGGAGAATATTTTGATTGTTCACCTTTCTTACACTCGAACAATTACAGATTGCAGGTTATTCCATCTCAATCGTGCGAGTCTTGAACTAGTGGTCAACAATCGTTGGCTTTTGAATTCGTAGTTGTCATCAAGCTCACGTGCAGTTTATGGAACAACGAAATGGACGATCAGAAAGCTTGATTCTTGCGTAGACTAACTGCGTGGAATGGGGTGCGATTATGGTTGTGAAATAGAAAGAAGAAAAAAGTGAATTTATTCGTGTACATGAAATTTCAGCAATTACATTAATTTCTCCGCAAAGTTAGGAAAACGTGATCATTATGAAATCACACAAAACTGACCCAGGCAAATTGTTGCCCAGGCTTAGATAGACATGCGAATGAAATTAGAAAATGTTGTTAGAAAAATGACGAGGAGATCTGAACATTGGTTATCAAATTGTCAGGCGCATCTTCAACTATGAAACAGCCATTGATTAATTAACCATGTATCGAGTCAGATAAGGAATTTATTA
>JACCGJ010015464.1:0-39660 GCA_013407085.1 Atriophallophorus winterbourni
CCTTACTTTCCAGATATTCGGAAATAAGAACGTGTGAAAAGTACGAACTGTATACTCGATATCGAAGTGCCAGGTGCTCGACCGCATACCGTCGAAGAAAATCTGGACGCGTGATTGGTTTTTAGCCACTTTCAGTCCTGTGCAAACTTGAACTTGAACTTGAACTGAACTGAACTGAAATACTGACCTTGAAGGCGGCATATTTGAGTTACATTTATACTGCTCGTTTATCACACAATTCAAGAATGAATATGAATAGGGATGTAAACCTAGAAAGCTAGGAGATACAAACACCTTCGCTTGGTATAAGAACAACATTTGGCTGCTAAAATGATCAGATAGTTGTGTCGTGTAATCCCGTTGTGTTGCTTCTTTTGATAGGGTCAATCACCGGAAGCTGCTGCATCGATTGAGAGCATATGGGCTTGGAGGCTCGCTTTTGAAATGGCTTCATAGTTTTATCGCAGATCGGCAATGGGCTGTGCAAATCAACGTGTCCCTTTCTCGTTGGAGGCCTGTCAGCAGTGGAGTACCACAAGGGTCGGTTTTAGGCCCTCTCTTATTCATTCTTTATGTGAATGACATAACACGTAGTCTGCAATCAACTTGCTTGATGTTTGCAGACGATCTGAAAATATGGCGCGCAGTTGCTTCATCAACTGACCGTGAAATACTGCAAAAGGATATAGACGCCATCAGCAAATGGGCATCAGTCAACGATCTTCCGCTGAATGCTACCAAAACGAAACATTTGACGGTAGGCGTTCTGGACCCCTTTGATTATTACATCGATGACATGAAGATTGAGAGCTGTACGGAGACCAGAGATCTAGGCACGATTGTGACTTCCAGCTTGAAGACCGCAGCAAACACTGCTCAAGCACGATCAAAGGCCTTGCGATGCTTGTGGGCCCTAAGAAGAACGTTTGCTGATTGGTCTATTCCTATGACAAAAATACTTTTTGGCACTTACGTTCGACCACTCCTAGAATACGGTGTTGTAGCGGCGTTTCCCTGCACCGCAGCCGAAGAGCGACTTCTAGAAAAAGTTCAACGACTTGCGACGAGATTCTGCACCAGTATCTGCAAGCTACCATACGCAGAGCGATGTCTGAAATTGAATATTTTCTCACTAGCCTACCGCAGGGTTCGTGGTGACATGATACTCCTCTATCGGATTGTTTGCCGGAACGAGCTTCCTGGCCTCAGATCGCTTTTTGTAGTTATCTCTGACCATCGCACAAAGGGCCACAAATTTCGGTTGCTCGTCCAACGGACGAATCGTCTGTCGCACTGGTACAGATTTTCACAACGTGTTGTCGGCACTTGGAACTCACTTCCGGCCAAGGTTGTTGAAGCGCCAAGTCTATCTCTGTTCAAGAACAGCACCGATCAATTTCTCTGGTTCGCCAAAGACGACTGCTTTGAGAAAAGAATCCACCTCCCAGGATACCCGAGGCGTTGGTAGCTATGCCGGTTCAAGAAAGAGCTTAAATGGAACTTTTGTACTCCTTCTGCTCTAAATATAATTGTATTGTATTGTATTGTATTCTTTCAATTTCTTTCGTGTATTAAAAAGCCTTACCTTAAATATCCTTATAACCTGAAGCGTTCTAGACTAATAAATATCTCATAATGTGCTTCTATTTGCGCGACATCTAGCAGTAAAGCTAAAGCTTAGATAGTAATGTACTCAACTAATCATTGTTTGGATTTTAAACGCAATGCGATAAACATTTTGTTTAACGTTATTTTTCGAAGTAGTAATGCTTTAAAGGAGTACACAATTTTTGTTTTTATTGTTTCTTACAGATGTTCCTTTCAACTCATCTAGGCTACTAATTTCGGTTGATTTTCCGCGTCAACAATTTTTATGGATAACAATTACACTTGTTCAATAGTTTAATAGTCTATTACGGTATAAGAAACTAAAAGCTTGTTCAAACCGCAGGATAGATTGAGCGGTGGGTCGAAAAAGCAAAGAAAGAAATATTTGAGTTTCCAAGGCCTTATAGCGGGCCTTATTCGCGTCTAGCCTACAACATGGTCTCGATTGTCATCGTAATGACAACGGCGAAAGATAGCTTAACTTGTGCACAGAGCACAGACTGTACCTTTCCAGCACTAACTTCCGCCATTCGAAGCGTCACTGCTCCACCTAGAGATCTCCATCGGCGGCCTTGTTCACGCAAATTGACCATATTGCTATCAGCTACTCCTGGCGAGGGAGTGTGCAAGATTTCCGCTCCTACTGGGGCACCTGTCTAGAGTCCGATCATGCGTTAGTCTGTGCTAAGCTCTCAATGCGTTTTGGTGGGAAACGTAGAAATGTTGCAAGGCAGTTGAATATTGCTAGGCTTAACGATCTCCCGGTTCTCCGAGGGTTTCAGGCCAATTTAAGTCTGCATCTGTCTACAGTTCCCCAAAATAGTATCGATGACCAATGGAGTGGGATTCAAACCTCCTTGGAAACAGCCGCGTTGGATAGTTGTGGGTTGACTTCCCGTGTAGCTCAGCACTGGGTTTCTGCGAATTCTCTCCAATTAATGGACCAACGTCGGTTCTGCTGATAGCATATATGATGCGTCACGAAGGCTTATTAAATGTAAACTGGTTGCCAGTTTGAGAACCGACAGGGAAAGTTAACGGAGTTCTAAGGCTACGAAAATAGAATCTGCGGCAGCTGTAGGCAATTTCAGAAAATTGTTCCAACTCATCAGAACAACTGGAAACGGGCGACCAGGCATCAGTGAGTTGATACGTGAAGCAGATGGTTTGTCAGTTTTTAACATGCACAGACGCATTGAGCGATGGGCAGAACATTTTGAAGCACAGTTTAACTGGCCTTCTGCACCCACTGATTTCGAGAATACGGAACACTGTACCACATGGTCGATTTCTCTTGAGGCTCCGACTCAATCAGAGATTTACAGTGTAGCCTTAAGCGCCATCGGGCATCAGGTGCTGATGCTTTGCTTCCGTCATTGTTCAAAGATGGCGGTTTCGCTTTAGTTCGCGAACTCCAAGCGATGTTCGCCAACATATGGGCTGAGGAACGCGTTCCGATCCCTTGGAGAGAATCAGTAATTGCTCCGATTTTCAAAAAGGGACGGCGCGATTCCTGTGAAAATCATCGGGGTATCAGTCTTATTTCAGTAGCTCCTAAAATACTGGCGTCCATTCTGCTTCACCGATTGAGTACCAAACGGGAAGAGCAAATCCGTGAGGAGCAAACTGGGTTTCGTGCCGGTCAAGGGTGCATAGATCAAATTTTCACACTCCCTCAGTTACTGGAGCAACGCCACACTTTTCGTAAGCCAACTATCGTCGTATTCCTTGACATCCGAGCGGCATTCGATTCAATCGATCGTGAAAGTCTTTGGAACTGTCTACTGAGACATGGAGTGCCCGAGAAGTATGTTTGGATCTTGAAAGCATTATATTGCCAAACTTCGGGCAGGGTTCGAGCGTACGGACAATTGTCGTCCTCTTTCAATATCTCCAGCGGGGTGCGGCAGGGCTGCCCTATCTCGCCGTTCCTTTTTAACTTCGCGATCGACGATGTCCTGAGAAAAGCATTAGCTGGCCTGGTGGGCACAGGTGTTGAACTTCTGCCGGGTGAGCGAGCGACCGATCTAGAGTATGCCGATGGCATCTCACTTCTGGGAGATGACCATCATATAATGCAACAAGCCCTAGACCGCCTGGCACTTGAAGCTTCAAGGTATGGCATGTGCTTTGCGCCTAACAAGTGTAAAACACTTACCCAGGATTGGAGCGGCCCTCTTCCAAACCTAACTGTGTGCGATGTCAATCTTGAATTGGTCGACAGCTTTGTTTACTTTGGCAGTTGTATCTCCACTGGAGGTTGTGTCGAGGACGAGATCTCACATCGTGTTCGCAAAGCGGGTGCAGCGTTTGCTAACCTTCGCCACCTGTGGCGTCGACGCGATGTTTCACTCCATACCAAATGCCGAGTGTACAACGCAGTGGTGCGTGCTACATTCCTTTATGGCTGCGAAACCTGGTCTATCCGAGCGAAAGATGTCCCTCGGCTTTCTGTTTTTGATACCCGTTGCCTGCGTAGAATCGCTCGCATTCGGTGGCAGCATCGTGTTACAAATATAGATGCCTGCAAGCGGGTGTTAGGACCAGGTGGACACGGACTGAGAGAAATGCTGATGCTTGCTCGCTTGCGATGGTTGGGACATGTTTTAAGAATGCCTACTCACCGTTTACCGTACCGTGCCTTATTTGCAAAACTTGACAGAAGCTGGGAGAAAAGTTCGGGTGGCCAGTCCATGGCGTGGCGCGTTAGGATAAAGAAACTCACCGTAGCGCTAGGCTCAGTTGGGCGTATTCATTTGCCTGGGTGGGATCCAAAAGCTCCACCTAATAGTTGGCTGGAAACCTTACGTGATATGGCTACAAACCGAAGTCAGTGGCGCCAGTGTATTTTATTATGTCATAATTTTTTCATTCGGTATTATTTTACATTAAAAAAACCAAAAAATCACATGCAGTCAAACCACAAAAACAAGCTGCTTTTTTGTGCATTTGCTTTTGCGTATTCCGCTTATCTGCTTTTCCTGCTTCATATTGCTTGGCACTTTGTCTGGCTCCAGACTTGTGCTTCATGATGATGATGATGAGCCTACACCATCAATTGACTTTTGTGACATTTGTCAATAGTCAATAGTATATTATGGTACAAAAAGCTATGAGCTTAAAATATAACCATAGGATGTTTAGTACAGGGGGTCGGTTGGAGTTCAGCGGGCTCGGCGTCATTTGCCAAAGTTCCGTAAAGAGTGGGGTTATGTATCATAACAGTCAATACAGGGGGAGATGAATCGGCGTATCTCCGTATATGTATCTGGAAAGGAAGAGGAAAATGAGTAAAGTATCGGGAAGAAGAAAAAGCGAAAATACAATAAACTTGTGGAGAAAAATAAAGATAAGCGCCAAGTCACTTTTTAAAAATGGAGAGTGATGGGGAGGTCATGGCAAAAACGAGTAACTCATTCCAAACACGAGGGGTACGGACAGAAATTTTTTTATGGCAGTTCAATCGACTGGGCTAATGGGCTAGCTTGAAGACATGTCCTTGGGTTCCGGAACTGGGTGCGATCAAAAGCAGTCCGTGGAACGGATGTTTGTTCTCCTTAAGGATCTGGAAAACAAGTATCAGATCCCCTCGGATGCAGCGGTAACTCGTCGGGAACGCGTGAGTTGCTGGAGGCAGTCTTCATAGTTCAGAAAACTGAGTCCTTTGACGAGCTTTGTGAATCTCCGTTGAGCTTGCTCTAGGACGTGATGGTCACGCTTTAGCCATGGAGACCAAACGGACCGCATACACCAGGTGGGGTCTGATGTACGCGTGTAGGAGCGAGGGAAAGAGGCGGCGGTCAAAAGACCCGAAGACCCTTTTAAGGAGCCCTACGTTGCGATTGGCGACTGATGCTGCGAGGGAACATTGGGCTGAGCACCCAAGATCACTTTGAACCAATACGCCGAGGTATTTTTCTAGCATATTCACCGAAAGCTCGGTGTCCCCTAGCTTGTACCTAGGTTCGCCAGAGTGACGAATGCGAAGAGATCGGCATTTTTGTGGGCTGAAAGGGAGCTGGTTCGACGTTGCCCAGTTATTAAGTGGGGTAAGACCCGCTTGCAGGTCTTCACAATCATTCGAGGAAGAGAGAATGCGCCATAGTTTGGTATCATCCGCGAACATCAGAAACGGTGAGTTCACACATGCTCCAATGTCGTTGATGAACATCAAGAACAGACGTGGACCGAGTACAGAGCCCTGGAGTAATCCGCATTGTATTGAAAAACAATCGGAAAGCAATTGTCTGACGCGAACGCGAAGTGTCCTGGAGCGGAGGAATTCGGCTAACCAAGGCAAGAGTGGGTTACCAATTCCAAGTAGGCCAAGCTTTTGCAGTAAAATAGCGTGGTTAACGCGGTCAAAAGCTTTGGAGAAATCCAGGTATATAACATCGACACCATAGCCTGCATCGACAGATTTGGTCCAGCTGTCCCGCGCCAAAAGCAAGTTTGTTATACAGGAGTGTCCGCGGCGAAACCCATGTTGTTCGACAGCGACAGTATTCGTGTTCTCCATAAAAGCCATCAAATCGTCGGATACAATGGATTCCATTACTTTGAAAGGCACAGGGAGCAGAGTGACTGGGCGGTAATTCGCAGGATCACTGCGGTTTCCACATTTATAGATCAGGGTAATGATCCTCTGTTTCCAATCTTCGGGAACATGGGGGGTATCGAACAGACGTTTGAAGTACATGGAAAATGGTTCACAAAGTTGCGCAGCAACCGCACGTAATGTTTTCGGTGTGATCCGGTCTACTCCTGGTGAGGAATTTTCACGGAGCTGCATGATCTTTTTATATACTCGTTCAGCAGTGAACAGAATAGCAGAGAGTTTAGGTGGGGGTGGTGTGATATTCAACGAAGATGGTTAGCAATTCTGGAATACCCGCATGTAGTCATCCTTCAGGGTATTTGCAGCTTCCATAGAAGTCGATGTGGAGCCGCCTTCAATTTTTAGTGGGGTCGATTCCAGTTTTCACTTTTATTTTGTCATTTATATGACGGTATAGCAGTTTTCGGTTGTTCAGAAACCGTGCAGTTAACTTGTTTTGGTAATCCAGCTTATCTTGACGCACTAGAGACGTACAGTGGTTGCGTAATTGTCGACATGCTTCCCAATTTCGCACACACTCTTCCGATCGGAACGCACACCTCGTAGCGTTTCTGCAGCAGATCCACTTACGAGTTCTACTACGGATGAGAGTATGTAGGATACGTCGTTTGTCTGGTTTGGAAGTCGATGATTGTTGCAGTAGAAAGTGCCACTGGGAGACAAATCTGGACCAGGTGAGCTCAGGATTGCCATTTAACATAAAGTTGAAATTGTTAGCAGTGATAATTTCTTGAAAAGCCGTGTAGTCCGTGATTATCCGTACCAAGAGTACCTCCTCGTCGAGGAATTCGGCGTAAGAAACGAAAAAATGTAAGGACGATCTGGTCGCTCTTCCCTAAGGGCGGTTCATAATGAATTTTTTTCCACCATCAGTTCCTCGTTACTCAGCACTAGATCGAGTAAAGATGGACAATCGCCACTCCGAAAGCGTGTAGCAATATCAACGTGGTTGTACAAAGGATGGCTACGGATGAAATCATCCAGATCCGCAGCAAACGTATTTGGGCTGGCTTCGCCGGCGACTTCAGGAGAGTTAGAATTCCCCATCAGCAATGCGTGCGTGTGGGGTAGTGATAAGACAAAGTGAATGGATGCAAGAATGACATCGTCAATGGAGCGTTGATTATTCGGTGAACGATATATTACCGCAACGAGTGCACAGTCCCTATTTTTAAGTTGCAAGCGACACCAAAGTGAGTCCACCACGCTAAGTTGCTCTTGCGGGAGAACCTCACAAGAAAGACGTGAATTATAGTATAGACGATCGTTCCTGAGAATGGACATATCAGTGAAAGAAACCTCGGCATCAGTGATCGAAGAGCTTAGCCACGTTTCTAATACTGCTATTATGTCGAAATGACGAGCAGCATGCCGCAAGCGAAGTTCTGCAAGTTTGGTGAGTAAACCCTGCCCGTTCGTGTACAGACAGTTCAAGCCCTCACGCGTAAGGTTATATGAATATCTGGAATATATAAACCGCCGATCCCGTTTGGATCGGCTCTTGTAAGTTTTTTGGTTAGTCAAGTCCGTCTGCACCACATTCGTTTCAGTTAATGGAAGCGGTGGCGTCAGTCGCGGTTTACTGTTAATGCGCTTTTCCAGGGCCGAGCGAAGACGAACTTCTGCTGGAGCACAATGCCTTTGTCGATACCATTGTTGCAAATCGTCGTTCACTTTAGATTCAGATTGAAAGGTTACCTTAAGTATACGAGGACCTGATCCTTTGTAGCTAAGAGAAGCTGGGAAACGCTTCAAGGAAATAGTTAAGGTATCGGTAATTTTACTCAGTGGCTGTAAAAAATCGCCACTGTTCGCAATCATGAGTGATGTTTTTGTCAACATCACTCTCATTCAATTCCGGAACGCCATGAACAAAGATGCTTTTTTGTCACTTTTGTGTTTCCAATCGTAATTCTCTTGCTTTTTTGCTCGCCTATCTGCCCATGGTATATCAGGAAATATATGGATGGGGGAGGAGATTTTTCGAAGAATTTAAGCGGATAGAAGAACAGATTCAACATCTGCTAACGATTTTAACACAATGCGCAACAATCTTGGCTCACCAGCATGTGGCGATGTGTGGTGTCTTGAAAAGCGGACCATGCTAACCGGTTCTATGTTAAGGTAGCTCTTGACACAACTTTTTCCATTGTTGCACATCTTCAGATTTACGCGTTATGAAGCTGGGTGAATCTGTCTCGGGAACCTTGGAGCAAATCACGGTAAGTGCCTCCGCTCGTGCTACCAAAACCTTTGACGTCGCTGCCATGGGACTAGAAGAAGCTCGCGCAGTCAGAGCATGATTGATGCTTATGCCGTTTAGCGGTTTAGGTCTGCCAACGACAGAAACACTAGATTGCTTTGTGCTGATCTTTTATTGTACGTGGATGGGATGGGCCTGTGCGACGGGGGATTTAACTACTGACTTCTGTGCTGGTGTAAGTGATGTAACAACAGCAAGGCTCGAAGGAATATGCTGTTCGTTAAACATGTTTCCAAGTTTATGAAGACGGCCTTCGAGGGTAATGATAGTCTTGGTCTGTTGAGCTATCATATGCAGCAGACTTCGAACCATTGGGAGATTAGTGCACGCGCCACAAAACCAAAGTTTGGTGGAATTAGAGCTATGTTCAGCCAAAACAGTTGCAGTTAGACCTGATCAGCGTGAGTGATACCATACGGAGCAGTTAGTGCATTCTATTCCTTCGAGAACAGTAGTAAAACACTTAGGATTTCCACAGGAAATATTCGATTTATCCGAAAGTTGGCTTTTACTGGTTGTTTTACACTCACCAAATCTTCGAGTCTCCTTAGCGTTAGAACAAATTCTTGTTTTGATTTAACAACAACCATGATGACAAAAACAGAATACAAAATAGAAATCTGCCACGAGCGATGATATTCAACTTGCGCACCAAAGATAGACAGGTAGGGCGTCAACCCGGGACACAGCTACCCACCACATCCTCCGGAACAAGGTCAGTCGAAACTACGTGTGCACAGACTTCCGATACTTGGATCTAGAAGAGCAATGAAACTAGCAAATAGTTGTGACGAAAATGCAAACGGCACGGAAAGAGAACTTACCGTTGCCACAAGGTAGTGAGTTTGGAAAAAATGCGGTAGGTTTGTAAAAAAATGAAAATAGTGTTTACGGTGTACTTGTGTCTTGGGAGTGTGAGATTTTATGGAGGTGAGTATCGAGGAGACCTTTAAAGGAACCGAAAGAAGCGGCCTCAAAAAGCGTACCTGGGAGAGTCTTCCACAGATTGCAAACTCTCACAGAGAAAAAGCTGTGTCGACATTCCAGCCTGCTCTGTTGATGTAACAGTTTGAGGTCATGTCCTCGAAGGTTAGTTTTGGGAGAGGGAACGAATAGGGAGTTGCATGGATGGGAGGGGTCAGTCAAGATCCGGTGGGTAAGTAACATGTCACCGCGGTGAAGACGGTAGGTAACGGAGAATATATCTAAACTGCGTAACCTTTCCTCGTAAGACATGTTGTGCATACCACGGACAAGCTTTGTCGCACGTCGCTGGGCTTTTTCGAGAAGGGACACATCTTTGCATAGCCAAGGCTGCCAAGCCTGTACTGCGTACTCCAAGTGTGGACGGATGTAGACATTCAGCAGTGTCTGGAAGAGAAACCGGTCAAACCTGCCTAAAGCGCGGCGAAGTAAGCCAGTGTTGCGATTGGCTACTGCTGCGGCTCGTTCGCATTGCGTGGTGCAACCGAGATCGTGCTGGATGATGATACCGAGATCCTTTTCTTGTCGAACACTCTGAAGTACTGTTGAGCCCAAACTGTAAGCTACCGGATCTGAGTGTCGGATGGAGAGAACGCTACACTTGGAGGTGTTAAATGGGAGATGATTCCTCAAAGACCAGCTGTGTAAACGATCTAAGTCATCTTGCAGGACGTGTGAATCCCTTGGCGATTTGAGTGAGCACCAGATTTTGACATCGTCCGCAAATAGGAGGAACGGTGATTCAATGTTTTGCCAATATCATTGATGAAAATGATGAAGAGTCGGGGACCAAGAACGGAGCCTTGTGGCAGACCGCACTTGGTTTGGAAGCGGTCGCGAAGAAAGTACCTAATCCAAAACAGTAGGATGACCCAACGCCGCAGGAAGCGATTTTAAGTAAAAGAATTGCATTGAATATATATATATATCTATATATTATAATATATATATATATAGATCATATATATATAGATATATCTCTCCAAATCTCCGTACTATGCCCCCTTGGGACCCGAGCAAGAGTGGCATAGTACCGAGGTTTTGTAAAAACGGCTTTATTTTCTCAAGTCAATCATTTATTTGCTTAATCGATCTGTCCAAAGCTCTCAGAAATCGTCGGCTGACGCATCGTCTTTCGTCGGATCTCGTTCATCTCGTTGTCTAGCCGATCACACGCTTGCATCAGTCTCGTCCAGGTTGAAGACTTCATCTGCCGAGATCTGCCTGAGTAAGGGCCGGAGAACCTGCTTCTGCCAATCAATAAGGGATTGGGAATCCACCGCTCCAGTGTCGCCATGTACTGTCTTGAACGTGACGCCATTGCGCTTCTTGAAGCTGTTTAACCAACCGTCGCTCGCCATGAAGTCTGAGATGTGCATCAGCTCGGCCAGTTTTATCGCCTTCTCGTTGATCTGATCGCCGCTGACAGGCAGATTCAGTCCTCTTGCTTGCTTCAGCCACATCAGCACTCCCTCCTCAAACTTCAAGTCGTGAGGATGCGTCAGCTTCGTGCGCTTCGATGGAACTCCAGCTTTGATTGCAGCTCCAATTGCATCCTTCTTGCTGAGAATGCTTTTCACAGTGGTTCTCTCAACTTCGACACCCCATTTCTTGCTAATCTCCCTCGCCAACTTGGACTGATTCGGCTCCTTCTTCGCAGCATCGATGATCTCGAGCTTCTCCTTCAGCGTAAAGTCGGTTCGCTTGCGTTTCTGAGCTGACATTATGGGCTGAATATTTTGAAAAATATGTCACGTAAGTGTTTGTTTGTGCGCGCGCTTTCGTGGGTCTATCTATCGATACTTAAAGCAAGAGTAGGAAAAAGGCTTGTCGTTGTGCGTGAAGTGATTGGCTTGTTGTAGCTGGCGTCAGGGAGAAACATCGCGTGTTTAACCTTGAAACCGGCTGACTATATGCGTAAAATGCGCAAAAATACACTTTTAAATAGTCACAGAATAGTGGCATAGTACCGAGAGTAGGGAGTGGCATAGTAAATTTATTTTGTATTGAATTTTGTCCGGACCGAGCAAAAGTGGCATAGTAGCGAGAGTGGCATAGTAACGAGGTGGCATAGTACCGAGATTTGGTGTATTATATATATCATATATATATATGGCTGAGATGGCTGGGGCACGTTCTCCCGTATGGATGACGCGCTTCCTCGCCTAGCTCTTTTTGCCTCTCGCTGACCTGATTGGAAACGTCGCGTGGCGGGCAAAGGAATACCTGGCGGAAGATCCTCAAGCGTCTAACAGCCCCACTATTACGAAAGCACAATGCTGATCCAGGCAAAGCCGCACAGTCAAGGACTGCACGTGGGCTAAGATACTGTCAGGTTGCACAGGCCTAGACAGATATGACGGGGAAAATAGAAATAGAAATGGTAGTGAGACTCCAGCGTGTATTCGCATGCAGCTCACTACCGTTGGCCAATCAATTTAGCACGATGTTAGCCCCACTAGCCATCGTGGGAACATCGCGCTTACCCGGGTGGGGTCCGAAGAAGCGTGAAGATATGTGGCTGACAACACTCAGTGTGATGGCAAAAGAAAGGAACCAGTGGCGAGAATCCTGCCGTGCTTGTGTTCCCGTTTATCAATGACCCTCCCCCCTCCCTTTTTCCAAAAAAGACAAAAAAAAGATCAAAAACGGCATGTGTAAACAGACAGACAAAAAAATCCCCCTCTTTTTTCTTTTTTTCTTTCATCATGTACCTTCTTCATGGTATACTTGTTGGCACATCGTCTGTAAAGACTTGTGTGATAATAATAATAATTGACCAACTGCACTATAGTAGTAGAAGAAGAAAATGACTTTATTCGTCTACACGAATTTTCAGTAATTAAATTAATTTCTCCAAAAACCTAAGAAAAAGCCTGGACCAGATAGTGTCGCACAATAAATACTGTAAGCGGGTCAAAATTACTCTCACGTTACCCAGACCCAGACAGACATGCGAATGAAATTAGAAAATAGGCGAGCAGATCTCATCATCGGTTATCAAATTGTCAGGCGCATCTTCAACTCTGAAACAGCCATCGATTTGCAGGCAACAATGATCTTGTTCAGTGGATTGGAACTATCAGAAAAAACGTTTTTGATCAATCTGTTGCATTCACGGAAGTGACGATCGACAATAGTGTCTCAAATTAAATCCGCGCAAACACAGCTCAATCTTGAGATAACCTTAATACCTCTTCTGATCAACAGAAAATCCTTTTACAGAATGCCTGGAAAAATTACGGGGGATGCGTAAAGGAGGTGTGGAAAGATGCAAGAAACAACAGTGTTGAATTATATTGTGTGGGATGGAGAGAGAAAAGAGGCGAAGAGCATAGAATGACAACCGGAGAACTTTCAGGAATTGTGTGGTCACATGACTGGTCCAGCTATGACTGTCGGATATTGTAACGCCAAGGTACTTGAAGCTACTACATCTATGAAACACCGAGCCATTAATTGAAACACGAGGAATGTTCTTATGCAGAGCTAAACATCGCTGTCCAGTCCTGTTGAAAAATAACATTTCGTTTCATTTGGAGGGATTGAAAGATAAACCAAGTGTGGATGACTATTGACCAATGCTTGTAATCATTGATTCTAAAGCATGTTAATCGACTCGACTATTGCGGTGCAATGCAATAGCAACGTCATCGGCGTATTTAGTAGTAAGTGCAGAAGGGTTACATGGAAGATCAGAAATGTGAATAGAAAATAAAATGAGGACAGTGTTGCACCCTGCAGGACACCAAGTGGAATCGCTATCGCACGGGAGGATTTGCTATTCACGACGGTATATTAAAGACGATCTTCGAAGTAGGATGCGATCCATTGAATAATGTTTGCTGGAACACCATATTCAGATAGTTTTCGGAGTTATGAATTTTGTACAACACTGTTAAACTTATTGGTATAATCCAGAAAACAAATTTGTGCAGCTTTCGATTTGCTGTCGAGTGGACGTGAAATAAGCAAAACGACAGCATCAACTGTTGAACGATTCTTGTGGTTGTCAAACTGATAAACATCATGTACCTGACAACTGGAGGCCATTCATCGTAACACAATGCTTCAAGAAACTGCAACGTGCACACGATCGGGTGGTATTTACCAGGATCTTTCTTAGGATTTGGGGTTATACAAACAGATTTCCAACAGTCAGGCTTAAATGCTCTTTTCATGCAAATGGATGTGATAGGTACCGAAAGTACACCAGCGCAATCCGTTAATACAATGGATGAGAGTTTATCTGGTCCTGCAGCCTTAGAGCGTGAGACAGACGAAAGTGAACAAAAGACCTCAGGTACGTTGGTGAAAGATGAATAGGAAAAACAAGATGGGAGCAGATAGACGTTCATTCAAGGAATTGATATCAGAAATTGATAGAGAATTATCATTGTCTTTTCCGTGAATTTGCTAGGGCACGCACTTTAAGTGATGACTGACTTTGGTGCCAAGAAGTGTATTCGTATACACCTTCTCGAGACGTCGAATTTCAAACTTAATTGTCTGGGAAAGTTGCGCAATAACATTTCGATCATGTTTCTTGAAGGCGTTGTCTTTTAGTTTGCGTAGACGCTTTAGGTTAGCGGAAGAAAAAAGATGAGGACTAACAAAAATCTAGATAGGATGTTACAACATCACATACTTTGGAGACATCCTGTTCATGAAAAATTTCGAAATCAATACGACTGCACGGATGTGCAATCGTGCAGTACTTCTGTGATGTGCAGCTAACACTGCGCTACATTGATTTGCCACCGGTAGTGAGCTGCATGCGAAAACACACTGGAGTCTCGCTGCCATTGCTATTTTCGTTTCCCATATCTGTCTAGGCCTGGGCAACATGACAATATCTTAGCCCACGTGAAGTCTATGACTGTGCGCCACTTCGCCTAGATCAGACTTGTGATTTCATACATACATACATACATATTATGACATAACAAGTGTACAACATTTACCCAGGGCTGGGGCGGCTCTCTTCCAAACCTAACTGTGTGTGATGTCAATCTTCAATTGGTCGACAGTTTTATTTACCTTGGTAGTTGTGTCAAGTCGAGATCTCACAACATGTTCGCAAAGCGGGTGTAGCGTTTGCTAACCTTCGCCACTTGTGGCGTCGACGCGATGTTTCACTCCATACTAAAGGCCAAGTGTACAACGCAGTGGTGCGTACCACACTATTTTATGGCTGCGAAACCTGGTCTATCAGAGCGGAAGATGTCCGTCGGCTTTCTGTTTTTGACACCCGTTGCCTGCGTAGGATTGCTTGCATTCTGTCGCAGCATCGCGTAAGCGGGTGTTAGGATCAAGTAGCCACGGACTGAGAGAAATGCGAATGCTTCCTCGTTTGTGATGGTTGGGACATGTTTTAAGAATGCATCCTCATTGTTTACCATAGAGCGCCTTATTCGCAGAAGCTGGGAGAAACGACAAACTGTCCAGTCCATGACGTGGTGCGTTGGGATGAAAAAACTCACGGTATCGCTAGGCTCAATTGGACGTATTCGTTTGCACGGATGTGCAATCGTGCAGCATTTCTGTGAAGTGTGCGGCTAACATCGTGCTAAATTGACTGGCCATCGGTAGTGAGCTGCATGCTGAAACACTGGAGTCTCACTATCCAAGACTTTTGTCTTGTTCATGCCGATTGTCAACCCACATAGTTTGAAGCCGTCGAACAGCAGTCCATTAGCGACCGGAGCCGCTCTTTGTTGTGAACAGTGATGGCCTCATCGTCTGCGAAAGCACGTCACGGATTAGCACGTGGTATGCGTAAGTAATTGCCATTCGTTATCGTTCTGAAAACGTGCTTTGGCAGCAGAGCAAAGAAGATGCCGAATAGCGTGGGGGCAGATATACCTCTTTATTTGATGCCTCGGTGGATTTCAAAGTCATCTGACCTGCAACCTTTAAAATGGACTGAGCCCTTCATGCCAGAGCGGAAAGAAATAACGAGTTTGAGCTGTCTTGGATGGCAGCCTATAAGATCAAGCGTTTTAAAAAAGACCCTCCCTGCTGATTTAGTTGAATGCGTTAGTTAAGTCAATAAAAAATGCTATAATGCGTACGTCGTTTCCGTCACCTTTCTTGAATTTGTCTCACGGAGAAGCTCATGTTAACGATTGATCTTCCCCTGCGGAAATCACATTGAGATTCGGAGTTAACTCTATCATCTAATTCTTTTAGCCGCATTTTTACAATTTAGTAAATAATTGCCAAAACATTTAAGAAAGATTCCTTGGTAATGGTTGGAGTCGCCTCGATCACCTTTATTCTTAAATAGCGTGATGATCCCGGTGTCCTGCATCTCTTGTGGGACACACCCCTCCTGCCAAAACTGAAGTCGTGGATAATGAATTGGCTGTATTAAAGCTGTTTTGTAGTATTTTTGTGGGCTCAGGTGGAATTCCGTCGTTACCAGGGGCTTTCCCACTCGCTAAGCGGGCGGCTGCTCTGTTGAGCTCATCAAGAGTAGGGTTGCATCTAAGGGATCAATGGTTGATAAACGCTCGACATTTTCTGGTAAAACCCTAGAGTAGAGAGAAGAGAAGTGCTCAACCCATCTTTGCACAAACCAGTGAATTGGCAGTCGACGCTTTGATATGCTCTTGTGAGGAGTACGCTTTTCATATTAGCGCGCTTAACGAGGAGAAGATCAAGCTCATGTCTGGGCTTCGACCGAGGATGTTTCTAGCCTGACAGTATCTTAGCCCACGTGCGGTCTCTGACTGTGCGACACTTTGCCTGGATCAGGCTTGTGCTTTCATACCATACCACTATACACGAAATTAGAATAGAGTGTCTTTTCCATTTGTGCGTTGAGGTGTACCCCAGGGTATTCCAATATGGAAAACTAGTTGTTGCCTACCAAGCCAGTGCCTTTTCTCAAAGTCATCATTGGAACCATAAGAACAGCTAGACTGATACATTTGGACAACGATACCGTCACAGGAGTTGCCTGAACGAATTCGTGTACAACTTCGAATTATCTAATGGGGTTGATATTTGATACCTTTTACATTATTGTTAATGGCCGCAAGGTAGTGCAGGTTTGAGATAAGGGTTTTCTCTCTCTTAGGTGGTCCGAACTCGTTCTGAAATGTCTGTCACCACCCATCGCTCTTTCCTTGTCAGTCGAAGCAGTTCCAGCGGGTCACATAGTTCCACACGTGCAGCCTGGGCAACCTGACAGTATTTTAGCCCACATGCAGTCTCTGACTGTACGGCACTTTGCCTGGATCAGGCTTGTGCTTTCATACATACATACATACACGTGCAGCCCATAAGCTGGACTTGGCTGTCAGCGGCTGTATTTGCATTTTTGGAAATGGGAGTTGAACGCCCAAACCATTGAGGTTATGACAACCTTGGGATATCTCTCCGTTATTAGAACACGCAATCAAAACTGCTGTTTCGAAATACGTCTGAAATTTTACTCGCCGATTATTACTCTTTCGCAACAGTATAGTTTTTGGTCAGATAACGTTGCAAACGCCGTAGCGGTCATCCTTCACACTGGCTCAAGGGTATGAGGTTTTGACCAGTCGACACATTAATTGTTCGACGATAATGGTTAAAATCTTTCGGGACCTTCCGAAGTGAAACTAGATTATCACATTGAAGCGAATACTTGTAGCTCAGGGATTGGGTGTTGTGTTCGCTGAGCTAGCATTGTAACAGTAGGACGTTTTGTCATCAAGCTAGATGACATCGTCAGCTGAACTTCTTGCGAACTGTTCGTAACCGTCGTGTTTTCTGATTTTATACGCTGACTGTTCTGTTTATTTCCTCGTCATTGTTTGTTATCAAGGTCATGCGGCTTAATGTTCGGTTCCTCGTTGGCACATACATGTCGTCTAACCATTTTTTGCGCACGTGGCCAAGCATGATATGCACGTGCAATCGTGCAGCATTTCTGTGCTGTGCGGCTAACATCGTGCTAAATTGATTGGCCAACGGTAGTGAGCTGCATGCGAGTACACGCTGGAGTCTCACTACCATTTCTATTTCTATTTCCCCCCTCATATCTGTCTAGGCCTGGGCAACCTGACAGTATCTCAGCCCACGGGCAGTCTCTGACTGTGCGGCACTTTGCCTGGATCAGGCTTGTGCTTTCATGCATGTCGTCTAATTGAACGTGTTGTGGAGTGCCACGCCTGGAGGAATTCCCTTTATGTGGCGCGTGCGTCCCCTTGCAATGACTCTGGTTCCATTCCAATGGACTTGGTGTCCTTGGTCGACATGAATTGATAGTTACGATTTGTAATCGTGCCTCCTTACCGCTGATTGGTGTTCGTTCAGTCTGGTACCCAGCCTCCTTCCAGTTTGTCCCACGTAATGCATCTCACAATCCGCACATGGAATTTTGTAGACCACGTTTGTTTTGTCTTCTTCTTTCAAGCTGTCATATTTTAAAAACGTGACGAACTAGCTAAACCTTGAATAATCAGCATAATTTGGACTAACCTCACTCACGCATCTCTCACCATTCATTACTTATTGCAACAGCTTTTGTTCAGATAACGTCGCAGACGCCGTAAAGGTCAGTGTTCCCACTGCAGATTCGGCAGTAAGTTCGCCACCAATGGACAAGCACAAATTAAGCGAGCCAAGAAACAACGAAATGTTATATAATACTTTGACTCTCTCCTTTTCATTCATGATATTTGCTTGTTTGATGGCAGGTGTTTTTTGAACAGTTGCGCTCCACCAATACTAATGTAATTATCATTTTAGTTTGCTTGATATGCTGTTGCATTATTCCCTGTGTTAATTGTTGAAGTACATCCGTTACGCGTTTACGCTCATTAATATTCTATATCGACTTGATGTTGCCGACAGTACGGATACCAACTGTTCTCAATATCATTTCAATTGTATGCGATTTCCGGTCAATGTGTCTTTGCTTTTCCAGGTCTTTCGTTCCCAGACTTACCAAGTCGATTCCCTTAACCCTTAGTAGTTAATCTAATCTCTCCTTCTGTATGCTTCCGCGATGTCCAAAGCGTACGATTATTTGTTCAAACTTTTATTGATCGGTGATTCGGGAGTCGGAAAGACCTCGTTATTATTTCGATTTTCCGACGACGAATTCAACTCCACCTTTATCGCCACTATCGGTAGGTTTTCCGCGCTGCCACGTTCATCGTTTCCAGGTATTGATTTTAAAATTCGCACAGTGGATATTGATGGCAAGAAGGTGAAGTTGCAGATTTGGGACACTGCCGGTCAGGAGCGTTTTCGGACGATTACCACGGCATACTATCGTGGTGCTATGGTATGGAGTATTGTTATTTATTTGACCCGTTCACTAGGGTATCATTCTTGTGTACGATATCACGGAAATGAAGACGTTCAATAGTATTGTGGGTTGGTTACGACGAATTGAGGAGGTGAGTGTGTTTCGCGATTGCCATTCTATCACTACGTATGTTTGCGTGCATGTGTGTATGTATGTAGTACGTACGTATGCATGTACGTACGTACGTATGTATGTATATATGTATGCATGTACGAACGTACGTATGGATGAATGGATGTACGTATATATGTATGTATGCGTATATATATATATATATGTGTGTGTATGTATGTATGTACTCAAAAACGACTTACGTAATGCTGGCGGAAAGCCAGATAGCTTGCTGAACATTTGTGTGCCCCAAGATATGCACACATTTTTTCAATATCGTTTCGATAACCGATTCTTTATGTCCGTTAGAAATAGTTGATGACATCCACACCCCACGAAAAGCTTGTATAATGTATTGATTTGGATTTGACCAGCCTCATTGAACAGAACAGTTGGTGTGGCATCAAGGCCAGCAGCCCTGATTTGTTTCAGCCATTCCACTATCATTTTATTTATGCATCGACAAAATGATCTACGCTAACTGGCCAAAGCAGAACTGCGAGGTTCCATAAGGGATCTTTGAATGTCTGAATGAAGTGTGTTCCAGCAAGTCCAGTTCGGTCATTCCCAAGATTGTGACAGAACAAAAACGAACTTTCTAAAGTGGGGTATCGTCAGAAACAATTTAACGTATAGGGGCAGTGTTTGTTTGTTTTTGCTTTCCATGTGCTGGATGCAGCAAGTAAGGCGATCCCAATTATCGTGCGTAACCGCTTGTGAATTTCGGGTGTTTTGTGGTTATAGTCGTAAATAGATGGGCTATAATTCTGTTAAGCTGCCCGCTTCTGTAAAAGAGAGTGATTCGAGTTCTTAACTGAAGACTGGTAAAAAAATCTTGCTCCATGACGCAGTGGTTTCGGACCGTATTTGTCTATAATCTATCCATTGGCCATCTTCCTATGAGTTGGTCTAATAGTGTTTTGAGATCACCTCCCGTTGTAGTTCAATGGTCCATGAAGCCACACAAAACATTGTACTAAGTTAGTCTTCGCGACCGGTCAAGACTCACATACGTACATAATGCATACACGTTGGTTTGTTAGACCAGTATCAATTCCATCTCTCAGTATAACTGGCGCTTTTTATACGTTTTTTTGTAACCCTCTCCGACCAACCCGTTCTGATATTCTCAAACCTTGTTGGCACCCTGTGTAATGCTCGGTGATGATCTACCGAGTTCCTACACTACACAAATCTAAAAGTGCATTGTACGTCGTTTGAAATTATTGTCTGCTGCACTTGTTTTCAAGACATTCTCGCTTTCGCAGCAGTTGTTAGCATTTATCAAAATATTCATTGGCATTTATTTTCATCACACACACACACACACCCCACGACCGGTTTTGTGCTGTTTGCGCTCATCTGGTAGGGACAGTAATATCGGGATCCGCATTTATGTTGCAGTGATAACTGGTGAACGTGATAACCACTATCTGATATTATTGATCCCAGTGGGCTTTTACGCGCTAAGTCTGCTGACACACTAAACGTATCAGCATAAAGACGTCAGTATTTCATGAAGTTAGCTTTCCCGTGTTTGGCGAAATGTGACGC
This sequence comes from Atriophallophorus winterbourni, assembly GCA_013407085.1. NCBI lineage: Eukaryota > Metazoa > Platyhelminthes > Trematoda > Plagiorchiida > Microphallidae > Atriophallophorus > Atriophallophorus winterbourni. Next base: position 20,446 of record JACCGJ010015464.1, read on the forward strand.
ATCACCAGTGAGCGCCTTTATTTATATTATCAGAAAATGTATGGTATGATGGTATGAAAGCACAAGCCTGATCCAGGCAAAGTGCCGCACAGTCAGAGTCAGATATTTTCTTTCAAAAGTGACCGAATTTCATTTTGATAAAACTCTGATCTTGCGGTGCGTGGCGCGTTGACTTGATGGCGATTGGCTCACAATCACGCGTCAAGTGTTGGACGAGAGAAGGTGGTCCAATCTTCATGGCAGCAAGACCGCAAACGGAATGTGAAGGTTTCTTCCGTGAAAAGGAATTTCGACACTTTTATGTTGCCGTAAAAAGTCACGATCGAGTAGCATGCACCAACATGTGCTGATCGTCCAACCGTCTGACGAATCTTCTGCGTCAGAAGTCAAACTTTACCCAAAATCTGCTCTAATCGATTGCACTCAAATTTCTTAGCATTATAAATGCACGATCGGTCCGAAACATATTCCAATAGATTGATTGCTACTACTGTACTTGTTTACAAAAATTTTGCACTACCAGACAAATAACACATGGACCAACAATTATCGGTCAACATAGCTTAACGTGTGTAAGCTTATTTACTGTAGCATAATGATCTGCTTGTGTGTCACTTATATAATAATCGAAACTGTTCCTTCAACATTTTAGAACGCTAGTAAGGATGTGGAAAAAATGTTATTAGGGAACAAATGTGACATGGTCGATTCCCGCCAGGTGCCGAAGGAGAAAGGTCAGGAGGTGAGTCCTTGTATAAGTCACGTGTTCTGTTTCTCTTCTTATGTGTCCTTCGTTCCGACTGCTGACCTGTGCAAATGGACATTGTCTCAGTCCATGTGGAGTCTGCGAGCGTTAAGCGCACTGCCACCCATGCTCTTGCGATTTGTACGTATATACCGCGATTTTCTGGTCGCTCACGTCTGAATTGCACGTTTTTCTTGTTCGAGTTATCCAGGTGTGTATAAGTATGAAAGCACAAGCCATAGACTGCACGTGGGCTAACACACTGTGAGTTTGCCCAAACCTAGACAGATATATGAAATGAGAAATGTAAGCATGGCAGTGAGCCTCCAGGGTGTTTCCGCAAACAGCTCATTGGTTCATCCGTTTAGCACAGAAGTATTGCAAATTCATGCGCCCTTTACCTGTTCGATAAATCCTTCAAAGCGTTCCATTTTCCGATCGTCTTTTCCACCGACATTCCTTCGCGGTTAAATATTCAATGAAAAGACCTCTGCTCTACGCGCGTCTCATTCCTGGTTTCCCGTTCACTTGTTCGCACTGAACTTTGCGTTTTTATCGATTCACGCCACATCTATCCAGCTTTTATCGATTCTCGGTCTCTTTTGTTTTTGATCCGAGACGCACACTCCATTGGTGGTGATTTTCGTGTGTACTTTTGTACGTGTTATTGGGGATATTAGAGCATTTTCATACATACGTACATACATACATACATACATACATACATACATACATACATACATCATGATCATCAGAGACAGCATTACGCTGGCAGCATGCACTTCGGTGTAGGCAACCGGGTAGTATCATGCCTACGTTCAACGATAATGATGATGTCAACGCTTTGTACCCCCCTTCTCGCTTTGTACATCTCATTGCTTATGTTGAACGGCACCATATCTGTATCAGATTGTGCAAATATAATAATAATAATGCACCGAATGCTTACTGTCACACAACCATGAGAAAGTAAAATCCTAAAAGATGAGGAAGAGTGGGACTTAAATAGATACGGATTATATAGCACAAACAAACTGGGAAGAGGTACCTACACCTCGGATGGAACATACATTCAAATAAGTTTCGTGAATGAGTAGAGCGACATCAGCATGACAGCTTCCTTGCGGCTTTCACTGTCATGCATCATAACAAGCTTTTCTCGTCACTTCGCTTGACAACATACAAGGTTATGCACACACTCCAAGAAGATGCTTAGTACAAGACCGCCATTGAACACGGTTTCGGGACATATCCTGAAGCGTAACTAGTCATTGCGATATCTGATCGCGGGGACCCCAGCCTGGGAGACGTGCTGCGCCGTCTTTGGGAAGGTTACTAGTAAGGGTTTTTAACTGCCTATGCCATATGACGGTTTGGCCACCCCGAGATTTACGCCAATCAGGATGTGGCATCGCAAAAAGAATCCGTTTTGGAAGTCGGCATCCGGCATCCGTAAAATGTGACCCAACCAGCGTAACCTATGCAGGTTGATCTGCTTCTTCATATCAACATTATTACCGAACAACTTATTTGGGAGAGCATCGGTGCGTATGCGATTGTAAGAGCTAACTTCTAGAATGTTGTGGAGACATCGGTTTTCAAATACTTGGAGACGCCGAATGTTCCATTTCCGTAAGGTCCAGGTTTCGCACCCATATAGTAACACAGCCCGAACTGTCGCTTTATAGACTGCCCTTGAGTAACAGAGATAGTCCTTTCTGACGTCAGAGGTGAACTTGTTTTACGAAATGCTTCGGTCGCTTTAAAAATCCGCATTGAGACCTCGTCTTTCTACTATTCGGAATTATTGATACAACTACCGAGATGCATAAAAAGATCTACAATTTCAAGAGCCTGATTGTCAAGTAATAAAGTACTGTTTGATAAGTCGTTGTCCTGCAGCAGGACACTGGATTTAGAGGGTGCAAAACACATTCCGAATGCGGGCACAATACTGGTTTAGTATCGACTGTGTATCTGTGTACGAGTCGAATAGCATAATTATATCATCAGCATAATCCAAGTCGATAAGCTTGCCACCTGGTATTATGTGAATTCCGAAAGCGGAGGCCCCTTCGCTGAATAATTCCATGATGGCATCAATTACAAAGTTGAACAAAAAAGGAGAAATCGGGCATCCTTGTCGGACACCACTTGTGGCGGGGAATTTGGGTGAGAGGTCGTTGTTAACCCTAACGCATCCGGATGTATGTGCATAAAGTGCACGTAGTATGTTGACGTACTTTTGTGGAACGCCTTTATGCAGTAAGGTGTTAAACACGACATTTCGATCGACTGAATCAAATGCTTCTTTGAATTCTAAAAAGATGGTTATCATCAATTGTCGATGAGTTTGCCGCATACATACATGCATCCATATGTACAATCTTTGTTCACTTTTTCAAAGCTCACTTAATCTAATCTTATTGTCTCAAACTGATAACGGAAATCAGTAAAAAAAATTGGTAATGTTTTGTAAGCATAGGAGAACACACCGAAATTGATTAGTTCGCTGTGAGATTATTAACTCGAAACACCTCCCATTGACTGCGCGACGCTTTATTCAACTGTGAATCGACATCAAGTAACCGGTCACAATGTGCACATTTATTCTTTTTACTTCCGGGTCATCATCTTTTTCATGATGCATCAAATGCATAACCGCCTTATAACTATGAAACAATATTATATTATTATATTTGCACAATCTGATACAGATATAGTGCGTTCTCAACATAAACAATGAGATGTACAAAGCGAGAAGGGGGTACAAAGCGTTGTCATCGTCATCGTTGAACGTAGGCATGATACTACCCGGTTGCCTACACCGAAGTAGGGGAGATTTCGTTTAGGGGGTCCCACCCCGAGCCTTTACCCACAAGGCAGTGGAGCGCGAGAGGTTCGCACCTATCGGTGGCCGGTGACCGACGAAGCGGTTCATACGCCCTTTTCTGGGAATTTCCAGTTCGGAGCCCGATAACCCCGTTGATAGTTTGGTGACTTCAGTTTTTGCCTGTGCACCATACAATGTCCTTGGATATGAAACAATAAAAAGCCAACTAGACGGCAGACAACTGGAGTAAAAAGCCGCACTATCCCTGATGGTTTAAGCACTGGCACACCGGTATGCGGTGCTTACATTTCGATTGAAAGAGATGCGTTTGTTCAAGAGCGACACATCAACGCGACTTTCAATGTCATGAGCCATCGCGAGCTTCAAACTCTACAACAACACCGCTGCTTGATACGCAAACTCGGGTCACAGGTAGACCAACCGGTCTAACTACATCCGTACATCCGTTCCTTTTATTAGAAATCTATGTATAGTATTCTGTTTATGTTGTCCCATCCCCCATGTACACGCGAGTCATGCACGGATTCTCTCCTCGATTTTCATTCGTGTTGCCCAGCTGGCCGATGCCAATTCAATCCGTTTCATGGAAGCCAGTGCCAAATCCGGCGCGAGCGTAGAGGAGGCCTTCCAAACGCTTGCACGGGATATTAAACAGAAAATGGAGAAACGACTGGTGAGTCACGTGTCGGGTTTCCCGTGCTTGTCGCACCTTTTCTTTCCCTCGCTCGGTGTGTGTGTGTGTGTGTGGAAGTGCAGGTGTTAGTTGCAACCCACTATCAAGGGATTCTAAGACACACCAAGTTGCCGCCCCCATTAACAACCATGAAAGATTCTTTGCGGTTTGTGGTTTTTTTTTACGTAGGTCATCTATTCACCTAATGATTGAGCTTCAGCTTATTAAATTAATTGTGGGTAGATGATTATTTATCTGATCAACTGGATCTGTTTGCTGTCGAGTTGAGTATATCGCCGTGTTAGTCCCATCAATATCTCACCGAGACCAAGTGTTCCTCTTCCCGTCCCCGTGTATTTTGTATGATACCATTCAGAACTGGCTTGTATGAAAGCACAAGCCTGGTCAAGGCAAAGTGCCGCACAGTCAGAGACTGCACGTGGGCGATATTACTGTCAGGTTGCCCAGGCCTAGACAGATACGAGGGGGAAATAGAACTGGCTTGCTAATGATTTTCTAGATATTGGTCAGAGTTGTTGTTGTTATCGTTAGATGCTCAGCTATCTCTCTTTGTCATGGTTCACTATGCAGGCTGATACCCAGATGGTATTCCCCATCATGTACTTTGTGTCTACATGCTTTTATCTGAACGCTCCACTTCCGCGGACAATGTTCTACAGACTGAACCTATATTGCTCGTCTTTCTACTTCACAACAGACTTGTTGTTGTTACCCTCCTTCGGTAAATGTTGCCCATGGATGTATGGAGAGGACACTCCATTCCCCTTCTGTGCGTAAAATAACACGGAGAGCAGCACGCAGGTATGGCTCGACTAACGTAGAGCTCAGTGTCTGCCTCGGTGGAGAGATTTTTAAGTCTCATTTCATGGCTGGCTATCTTGGCAGCGACCGATCAATGAGGTGCCGTTTCGCCACGGCCTGCTTACCTCATTGAGAATGCCCGTGGATTAGGAACCAGCCGAAAAGCAGACTGTATTTTTCTGCACCTGTGAAACAGATTGTTCACACGAGGAGATCAACTTTGAAGACACAATCACGCCATCTTTTGTAAAAGCGGCACTATCAACCTGAACGTCACCGTCAAAATGGGGACGGATCACCATTCATCATCTTCTTTCTGCATGTCATGGCTAATGATTGACTAGACTAGTTCCAAAGGTTGTCATAGCCGGGGGTGGCAGTGGGGATAAGCTCCCACTGTTTATAAAATGCTCCCATATGGCATGCTTCTCAAATAGCTCTGGCAAACCAAGTCCAGCTTCGAGCCTACGCGAGTGGCTCTACGAGCCCGGCGGCGGAACTGCTTCTACCAACAGGAGAGAGGGGCGAGGGCGAGTGACTGGCGCCTGAAAACCAGTTTGCTTCGGGCAGATGTAGCTCGTTAGCCTGGGAGAGGGCATTTCATCTAAGGGAAGGAAAACCCTGATTTTAAACCTCCGCTGCCTTGTGGGATACCCGATCGCGGGAAAGGCTTCGGGAGAAAACCCTGAGGAAAAACCTGGAACAGAGTCTGGTAGACCACCTCTTTCTGGCAACTCCCTGCTGCCTTGCAGGTCGCACTTGGTTGTGCAAAGGCTAGAGAAGCTGACTCGAACAAACGCCGAGTGGTGCTGGGGACGCCGCTTTGTACCCAAATTCCCAAGAATCTTCTTTGAAGCCGACTCATCCTCCAGGAGGAGATAGTCGCACAAAGTAAAGTAAGACTAGTTATACTCCGAGCTTGGCTACATGAGGGCGCTATCTCCCCCTTTAGTCGATGTGGACCATGGATGCACATGAGTATTTCATGCTCCGAGGTGCGTTTCAAATAACTAAACAATCCCATTCGGAAGAAACACGGCGGCATTTGCACGCCTGACTGTGTGATCTACTTTCAGCAGCCGGGAGCTCTTCCCCAGCTTCAAGATGACGCTTTACAAAGTGCCTCCAGAGGGTAACAATGTCCTCCCAACTCGTAGAGCCAATGTCAAGAGCTTTCATACGTGTTTGTGCAGCATGCCCAAAGGACGATTGTCCATAGAGTGTGTCTATTTTGGAACAAAACCGACTACCGCCTCTTTACTTTACTTTACTTTACTTTTACTTTTGTGCGACTATCTCCTCCTGGAGGATGAGTCGGCTTCGTTGACGTGACGGATTGCAGCCACCCACGCTCGGCGGTTAGAAGCGAGATCCGCGCAGATTTTAAGCCAGGTCCGGTCCCACGTGCGCCATCCGTAAACCGATCGTAGACCAAGCAGCTCCACGTCCGATCTCACGGTGGCGAGCCAAGTCTTCACTTGTCCTCCGCTACGACAACGCCATTCTGCGCAGGGTGTCGGCGATAGTGTCACCCTGTTTAGTTCAACGGATGTGGCCGAACCATCTCAGTCGGTGTTGTCGTAATATCGAACTCAGGCGAGGGACATCAAAACAACGGTGGCGAACCTCGCCATTCGTTACTCGCTCATCCCATCGAACATTGAGGATGAGCCGGAGACACCAGTGGTCGAAAACCTCTCGTTTCCGCATATCCTTCACTCGCACAGGCCACGTCTTGCATCCATAAGTGAGAACTGGGCGAATCGCCGCTCTGTAAACGCGCCTCTTTCATAGTCAATGAAGGTCTTTTCTCCAAATGCGCATTGTCATCTTAATGTTTAGGGTCCCTGCAGGTTTTGGAGAAGTCATTTTACCCCAAGGCTTGTCACTGATAGGGTTTGTAAGGCCTATCTTCCATGCCATGGTAGTGGCAGTGATTTTTATCGAGGCGCGGAAATCACCCTGGATTCGTGGTCATACGCCTACGTCGAATTTCAATTGAGCAATCAAGGGTTTCCTATCATTGCGAATTTTCTCACTATTATTATATTTATTATATTTGCACAATCTGATACAGATATGGTGCCGTTCAACATAAACAATGAGGTACAAAGCGTTGTCATCATCGTCATCGTTGAACGTAGGCATGATACTACCCGGTTGCCTACACCGAAGTAGGGGAGATTTCGTTTAGGGGGTCCCACCCCGAGCCTTTACCCACAAGGCAGTGGAGCGAGAGAGGTTCGCACCTATCGGTGACCGACGAAGCGGTTCATACGCCCTTTTCTGGGAATTTCCAGTTCGGAGCCCGATAACCCCGTTGATAGGTTGGTGACTTCAGTTTTTGCCTGTGCACCATACAATGTCCTTGGATAGGACAAGGGGCAGTGACTTTTGGAGCGGCGAGTCACATCCGCCGCGTCGTGGTGTCATCATTGGATTTTTGTGGATTTTTCTCACTAAATCTTATCCAACTAAATGACGCCTTTGTCGCTTGATGAATATTGGTCGGGTCTTAGTATGAGTAATGGGCGTTTTAACAGAGAGTATACACTGGTTTTTTTTCCTAAGTGCTGCATGAGCTGCATTTTTTCGTGCCGATCGTGCATTTCATGTCCCCTCTGGTGACGGTTGTCAGGTTTCTGTTAGACCGTATTAGTCGTCGCTGTTTACGCCTCCTTTACCTCATTGCGCTTCTCTAGAGTAGTGATACGGGCCCATCGTTGACTATGCCAGTTAGTTGTCTTGCCAGTAAATTGTTATTTCATCGCCTGCTTGAAGTGTAATCCATCGATTTGGCGCACTGTGTTCCCCGGTCTATTTCACGGTTGAACCACCTCGCAAACAGCACGCGCACACACACACTGTTGGAAAAAGCATATGATCATAACATTGCAGTCACAACGGGTCTGATGTGTGTGTGTGTGCGCACACACAGAGATACACTATTTTTGACCTTTCCAATCGCGACACAGCTGACGCGTATCGATTTCACACCACAACACCGAGCCTGGCATCATCCGAGTGTTGGAGGATGATCGCATACTGCAACGCGCGCTGCTCTCGCTTGCCCCACGTGACGTGGTTTCTCTCTCTAGGTTTCTCTGATGGGATTACTCTCTTATCATAGGGAACTGCGACTGCCTTCACGTGCCAAAACAGTCAGTTTGTTGGTTGACTGGTGTTCTGTCCTATACTTACTTTACTTTACTTTTGGGCGACTATCTCCTCCTGGAGGATGAGTCGGCTTCAAAGAAGGTTCTTCGGAATTTGGATACAAAGCGGCGTCCCCAGCACCACTCGGGGTTTGTTCGAGTCAGCTTCTCTAGCCTTTGCACAACCAAGTGCGACCTGCAAGGCAGCAGGGAATTGCCAGAAAAAGGTGGTCTACCAGACTCTGTTCCAGGTTTTTCCTCGGGGTTTTCTCCCGAAGCCTTTCCCGCGATCGGGTATCCCGCAAGGCAGCGGAGGTCAAAAATCAGGGTTTTCCTTCCCTTAGATGAAATGCCCTCCCAGGCTAACGAGCTCCATCTGCCCGAAGCAAACTGGTTCAAGCTACCGTATACTAGCAGGAGATTAAATCTAAGCCATTGGTTCACTGGTACAAGAATTAATTTTCTTCGGTGGATTACGCTCTCAGCCTGCGCTATAACAAGGTTGAACGAATGCAGTCCTTCAACTTAACTCGGGATAACATTAGGCTGACAAACAACGCCGTCGTATTCTAACCCTTCTGGCAAACTTTCAACGTTCAACCATTGTGCTTTAATTCCGAATGACTTAGGGAGAAGCATCGTTCAAGCGGTCTCTGGACAGAATTTTTACAGATCAGGTATGCATAATGATTCCTATTTTGCCGATGAGGCCTGATGGACAAAGCAGTCAAGATCCAGGCAGTGTCACATTCTCATTGACTAGCCTTGAGTTGAGATATTCTCAGGTTGCTTAATTCCATATGGATAGAAAATAGGTACAATGGCCGCGAGATTACATAGTGTTCCTTCATGTATGATGTATGAAAGCACAAGCCTGATCCAGGCAAAGTGCCGCACAGTCGCAGACTGCACGTGGGCTAAGATACTGTCAGGTTGCCCATGACCTTCATGTGGTCCATAACCAGCTGCCGATCAATTTAAGGCGTAGTTACTTGTACATTCCGAGGTATTGCGCATTCAGCTACGTAACAAAGCTCACCCTGTTCCACTTAAATGTTGCGTGGATCTCGCCTTCGTCCCTTGCCGATTTGAAGTCTGTTTACACATGCCGTTTTTGATCTTTTTTGTCTTTTTTGGAATAAGGGAGGGTCCCTGATAAACGGGAACACAAGCACGGCAGGATTCTCGCCACTGGTTCCTTTCTTTTGCCATCACATTGAGTGTTATCAGCCACATATCTTCACGGTCCTTCGGACCCCACCCGGATAAGCGCGATGTTCTCACGATGGCTAGTGGGGCTGTTAGACGCTTGAGGGTCTTCCGCCAGGTATTCCTTTGTTGACGGGTGTTGAGAGCACAGGACCTGGTGCTTGATAGCATGTTACACCTTGCTTGCTTCCCCAAATATGCATACCTCATCGCTTACCATACTGCGCCTTGTTTGCAGTGCCTGCTGGTGACTAGAATACGTTTTTGTCGAGTCGATTAAGCACTAAGTCCGGTGGAATGATGCCACTCGCTGTCGCGTTAGTTTCGTTTTGAATTATTCGTTTACTGGGTCTCGGTCTAAAGGGCTCTCTTGACCGGTGTTTGGAATCCTTTCGCGTGTGGATATGCGACTGTGATGTACTTCCTCATTGCATAGTCATCACCCTGCTGCTAAATGGGTTGCCACTCCTAATATGTATGTATGAAAGCACAAGCCAGATCCAGGCAAAGTGCCGCACAGTCAGAGACTGCACGTGGGCTCAGATACTGTCAGGTTGCCCAGGCCTAGACAGATATGAGGAAGAAAAAGGAACAGGAAATGGTAGCGAGACCCCAGCGAGTTTCAGCATGCAGCTCACTACCGTTGGCCAATCAATTTAGCACGATGTTAGCCGTACAGCACAGAAATGCTGCACGATTGCACATCCGTGCTGTACGTAAGGGCTATTCTACTGTTGTTATTCTCCGTTCCTTTGCTATAAATGGCCTCGATCGCCTCCAGGCTTGTGATGTCATAAATTTACACTTTGTGATATTTTTGTGAACCAAAGTCATCAGAGCGAATGAGTCTCTGTTTGTTTGATGGAAATACGTAATCATGTGACATGTCTGTTTTCAGAGCACCATGCTGTAAACAAACTAAAAATACATCGTCGTACGATGTGAAACTTTGACTATTTTTACCACCGGTATGCTTGAAATCGCAAGCCTGGCGTGAGGCTGATGTATCCAGCTTTATACATGTTCACAAACGGCGTAACAGCAGTCATCATCATCACAGACAGCATTACACCGGTAGCACGTACCGATTGCTTAACTGCCACGCAACCATGAAAAAGTAAAATCCTAAAAGATGGGGAAGGGTGGGACTTAAATTGCTACGGCTTCTATAGAAGAGTAAGCACAAAGAAACTGGGAAGAATGGAACATGCATTCAAACAAGTTTCGTGAACGAGTAGAGCGACATCAGCGTGGCAGCTTCCTTGCGGCTTTCACTGTCATGCATCATAACAATCTTTTCTCGTCACTTCGCTTGACAACATACAAGGTTATGCACACACTCCAAGAAGATGCTTAGTACCAGACCGCCATTGAACACGGTTTCGGGACATATCCTGAAGCGTAACTAGTCATTGCGATATCTGATCGCTGGGACCCCAGCCTGGGAGACGTGCTGCGCCGTCTTTGGGAAGGTTACTAGTAAGGGTTTTTAACTGCCTATGTCATATGACGGTTTGGCCACCCCGAGATTTACGCCAATCAGGATGTGGCGTCGCAAAAAGAATCCTTTTCGGAAGTCGATGGTCCGGCATCCGTAAAACATGACCCAACCAGCGTAACCTATGCAGGTTGATCTGTTTCTCTATATCAACATTACTACCCAACAACGTATTTCGGAGAGCATCGGTGCGTATACGATTGTAACAGCTAACACCTAGAATGTTGCGGAGACACCGATTGTCAAATACTTGGAGACCCAGAAAGTGTTCTTTACGTAAGGTCCAGGTTTCGCACCCATACAGTAACACAGCTCTCGCTTTATAGACTCTACCCTTGAGTAACAAAGACAGTCGTTTCTGAGGCCAGACGTGACCTAGGCTGCAGAATGCTACGGTCGCTTTAGAAATGCGTGCCGAGACCTCGTCATCATCTAACGATGTAGAATTATTGATACAGCTACCGAGATACGTACTGTAGCAGCAGTGCGACTGCAACATGTTCTCGCATGTAGTAAATTTCCCGTGGCATAAAATTCATCAATGCTCGACTTCCCTCGTCATCGGGTCGGGCGTTCCAGCATGTGGTGATTCGTATGGCACTGATCAACTTGAGCGTATAACGTCGTAGTCTAACTGTCCGCTAGATAATCCCGCGCCTTGTGTTCATACCTACATCGAGAAATGTCGATCAACGTTCTGGCACACCACGTGCTTACCTCGCTACTTCTCAAACGACCCACTCTATGACCTGTGTAGTTTGTGTGGGTTTAGTGTGATCAGATCCGCAAAGAATACGCGCTTTCGCGGTCTCTCTGTGTGTGTTCGTCATGTCACCGTTGGTTTCAGCTACAATTAAAAGATTTCTCTTTAAAACCTCACTTTATCACATGACATCCCCATGCCTGTTTACACGTGCTCATTGGTCTTCCATGTTATTACGCAATTTACTATTCGATGAGCATAGGTTCAGTATATAAAGGATATGTATGTATGAAATCACAAGCGTGGATCCAGCGGTGCCATACAATCAGAGACTGCATGCGGCTATGATGTTGTCGGGTTACCCAGGCCTAGACAGAAATGAGAGAGAGAGAGAGAATGGAAAATGGCGGGGAGTCTCTAACGTGTTTCCGTATTCAGCTTACTACTGGTGGCAAATCAATTTAGCACGGTGTTACCTGCATAGTACTGAAATACTGCACAACTGTACGTCCGTGCAAAATGAATAAATATATAAAGTACTGATAGACACGTCCAAGTTCGCGTTGGCAGCACGCTCTCCAGAAAAATAGACGTCATCAGTGGAGTTCGGTGCTTGGGCCTCTTCTGTTCTTGATGATGTATATGAACGATATAGTTGAGGATATTGGATGTAACTTGATCGTGTTTGCGGATGATATTAAAAAAATAGATACGTGTTAGGACTATTAACGGGATCTGTGCACCTTATTTCGTTGGTCCAAATCACACGAGTTACCATTTAGCCCTGCGAGATGTAAAATGCTGCGGCTTGGAAAATTTATGCACCACATGTATCAGCTTGGCACGCATGATGTCGTCTGGACCAGCGCAGAAAAAGATCTCGGTATCTGGGTGTCGTTTAACCAGGACGTCATTGCCTGTTGTATTTTGGGTTTGCTTAAGAGGACAATCGGAAGTTTCACGTGAGAAACCTTACCCCGGTTAATTAACACATACGTACGTCCTGTTATAGAATATCCAATCCAAGCCTTGGCACCATGGCTGAGGAAGGATATTGTACTAATTGACGGGATTTATCACCCTGCGACTAATTTGGTCTCCCGTTACAAAAATTTGCCTTTCCAATTGCGAATGTCAAATTTTAACCCACATGAGTTCTGAGCTATGCTCATATGGAGCAGATGCCGAGATGTCTGGTTTATTTTCCTTCATACTTGTATTCCTCTTACGTATCAAGTACTACGAGTTCCCTTAAAACCACTGACCTCTTCGAATGTCTTTAGTCTTGCATTTATTTGAATCACTTTGGTTATGTTCACCTCATTGTGTGTTTTGTATCGATCGAACAATCTTTAGTCAACTATTCCTTAAATTTATTTCTCACAGGAACCTCTTGGACCTCCAAAACAAGACGTGAAAAATATAAACACCCGCCGGCACAGACGTTCGTTCTGGAAGTGCTCCCTCATCTGATCCCCTCCCCCGTTTTGCAAACATTCAACTGTCCCCGGACACAAAACCCAATCCAGATACTGTTTGGCTTTACGTGCCTTCCATGTGCATGTTATACGTGAAACCGATCGCCTGCTTGCCTATTTCTCGGTCGCTGTGTAGGCTTCTCTTTCTCCCTCTCGTGTTGTGTCTAATTCCCCTCCGCCCCCCCGCTGATCCTCTCCCAAACGATTCTCCACTCACTGGTGACTTGTACATAACCACCATCACCACAACCGACCTCGGCTTGATCTTCGTTACTGGTCGTTCCCGTGCTAATTTCTCTTCCCTCCGGTTTTAACCGAAGCCAGATGACGACACCACTGTCCATTCCTGTTCCGTTTCCCCACTCCCACCCCTGCTGCTTGATCAAACTTGTTCATTTTCCGCGGATTAATCCTTCCTAAAATTATATATTTAATTTGCTTTCTTCTCCGTGAGCTCTTTTGTTGTTCCTTGGGCCCAATTGTTCCCCCCTATCGTTTCTGCGCTTTCGTATCCGTTTCGCCTTTTGATGTTTTCTTCGTATCTCTTGACAGCTGGTCTCTATGTGAGAAGATAATTGAACTAATTTGTGGTAATCTGTCATTTGGGTGTGGATGCTATCGTATAATATCTGCTACTGACCGAGGTCACTCGTAAACAGGTTGTGTGCGTGTGTGTGTGTGTCCATGTTTGAAATCAAACTCCCGCGTGATGTCAAATCTTCCGGGACTAGCTGAAGCTGCTGCTAGCCACCGCTTGTTTCAACCACATTCGTTACAGTGACAATATGTTTAACAAACATCAACATTTCGTCAACGACGGGTTCACGAAATGGGTACATTCACTGATCGTCATCATTGCTCATGGCCTTCAGAGGATACACATCTTGGGTCCGTGAGCGTCCTCAATGCCTGTGAAGCGGCTAATGCAAATCCGTGTCTTTCTTCTTCTTCTTCGTGTACTGTGCAGGTTACTCCGCGTTGAATTTATTTGGCATCAATACTGAGCTGGTTGAGGGTATCATCTGACAGTATCTTTTGGCCCACGTGCATTTTCTGACTGCATGTGTGTGTGAAAGCACAAGCCTGATCCAGGCAAAGTGCCGCACAGTCAGAGACTGAACGTGGGCTATAATACTGTCAGGTTGCCCAGGCCTTGACAGATAAGAGGGGGGGATAGAAATGGTAGTCAGACTACAGCGTGTTTCAGCATGCAGCTCACTACCGTTGGCCAATCAACTTAGCACGATGTTAGCAGCACAGCACATAAATGCTGCACAATTGCACATCCGTGCAGGTCTGACTGCATGGGTCAGGCTTGTGATTTCACACATAATGCCAACTTCGGCGTAGACGCGTTATTCGTTCTCGGATTTCGAATGGAACTGTAATGTCTTTGACACTGAAAACGATATATCAGGATCACAATCCGAGAGTTGTGAATAAAAGGTTTGCGACGAATCGATCAGAGCCGGTTTCGGTAAGGTTTCGCTTTTGGTGCACACGTTTCCTCAGACCAAATTGTCAGTACGAATAGGATTCAGGTTAACGTGGCTTTTACCTGAGCAATTGGGAAGAACTTGCTCTTGATGGCTCTCTTTGTGTAAGATGACATCTTCCAGCTTGGGAGTAGCAGATAATGTTCACAGCTATTGAACGTAGCTCACGTCCTCAGCATGCAACTGACGACGAGTACTGCGGCAAAGATTGTTCCTCCCTGTTATGATGGATGTATCGTCGATGTTGCAGCAGAGACAGTCGTTGCGTTCTATCAATCTATGCGTTGTTCGTAACCCAACAGTCAGGAAAACAGAACAAGGCCGGAATGGAACGTTGATCGAGAGTCCAAGCGCCCAGCGTGTGCGTTTGGACCGTGGACATGGTTTGTATTTATATGGCAACACCAGAGTGAACGTGTGAGGGTACCCCATAATCGTGGGAAGGTGCATAATGGGAACGACGGATGTTGTTTCACATGGTCGAGTCAGACAATTTGAATTTGAACTTAGTGCAGATGGGGTTTGCTGCCAAGGTACAACATGGCTTACCCAGCCACAACTTCTCTCCGTTGCGACTTTTATCGATCAGGTAATCCTGCTTGTTTTATTCGTTAGGATGGTGCCCTCCTAACACTCCCGAATCGGAATGTTAAGTCATTTGAAAGTCTGTGGAGCTTGGAACCGTCATGCGCCTGCGATGTACATCCATGGTCAACGTAAATCGAAGAAGACGAGCGTCCTGACCATTACTAAGTTAGACGGGCGAGATTAATAGATGCAGTGCAATCCTTCAATTAGTTAGTGCGTGTGTTCAGGTGCAGTCAAGGTCCGCTGAGCGATGAGCTTGCTCTTGATGGAGCGATCAAGACTATTATAAACAGTCACGTCTTAATTTAAACCTCATAGGTGGTTTCTGGCTGTTTGCGGTCATCCAGTTTAGACGGGCGAAATAGATTCAGTGAGCCTTGAAACTCGGTAAAGTGATTGGCACAATAGTCCATTGTGCTCTTTGTTTGTTTCTCCCACATCAGGCAGTTAAAGTTCCGATGCCAGATTCCGAGTTCGATACTACGAATCCGTATAAATGACATGTTTCACCGCTGTTAATTTTTCGAAGAATGCCAATAAACATTTGACGGTCATTACGGATACTCAAAACTGGTGTGGGTTTGTACCCTCTGACAGTTCGTGCGAAAGACGCAATATTCAATTTAATGGTCTAAAAAGCATATAGCTGTACAAAAACCACAGAATAATGTTGGAATCGAGAATAACATAGGTAGTAAAAACTGGATTTGTTTGCTTACTGAGCAGTTCAGGAATCAGGTAAAAATCCATATGGCAGAAACTGTTTTTAATCGGTTGGATGGCACATCTAAACCCATGGAGTCAAGATGCATAGTTTACTTCGATGCATGGTTTCAAAGCTGTAATGGTGTAGAATATATGGGTTCAATGTTTGAATTTGTCCAAGTTCGATTTGAATATATCCAATTTGGGTGAATTTGCAACATTACAGGGTAAGGAGTTCCAGGTAAAACATACGCGTACAGAATAAAAATACCTTCGACAGTTCAGTCTCGAGTCGGGAATAAGTAATGTGTAGTCATGACTCCGGCTGTCGTGTGAATGATTTATTCAGGGAATGGTTGGGGTCCCGGCTTAACACGTGATCCGGTGAGGTCAAAGTTTTCAAAGGTAGGAGCCTCTAGGCTGCCTACGACGAGATGAGCCTCTCTTGATTAGCTGTGATTCCAACCAACCCTGCCCCAATATTGTTAGTTCATTGACTGGACCGCAAAAATTTCAGTCCCAACTTCCAATCGATAACCAAGACGTTGTTTCTTGTCTATGCAACTCTGTATAAAGTTCAACACGCATCAACTGGGTGCGTCGCAAAAAATATTAGAAATCCGGAGCAAGTTGCATTCATATCACAAAGTCCATACGGATTTGCACATTGCTAGAAACTATTTATCACAGGTATTTCACTTTACTGTTTATTGATCTTTCAATCTATTTTCACCGTCGCCTAAACGTCACAACGCACAACGATCGATAAATAAAGTGAGTAGTGTGTCTGTCCTCTCGTTATTGCAGTTTATTTGTAATTGCTCACGTAATTATATTGCTTACCATCAGTTGGGTAGTAAATCCATTGGCTTTGTGTATCGCGGTTTAATAGGCTATACGTAGACTCGAATACTTAGAGTACTGGTAAGAGCCGGCCGCTTTGTTAAAGCCCCCTTTCCAATGGCTTCAATGTAGGAACAAAGTACGCGATGCTGACATGAACCTCAGAGAAACTAGCTATTGTCACGCTTGCCGTTGCTGCTTTATCGAAATCGATATCCATCTTGAGTGGCCGTTACGTGACGGGATACTTTGAACTGAATCACGTAGATCGGTGTCAAAATCCATGCAGTAATTTTCAGATAATTAGCCTAGTATATTGATTCTCGAAGCCTCGAGCTCAATGCGAATGCTACTAAATCCGTCCTTAAATTAACGCGCTTAATTTAACCGAGACAGGTATTCTTAACTTTCTGAAAAGTTTTGTGTAGCGTATTAAAAATTGTGCCATTTTACTGTAAGGAGCAATACCCGAGAATCGGGCTGGTGCAGTTATTTCACAGGTATCCTGAGAGCTTATTAGCTCTACATACTACCTATCTCTTTATGCGGCACTGCCTTATTCTAGATATATGATTCCATGTATTCATTCGGAAAGCGATGGTCTCAACATCGATCAATATAATTCTAAAAGAACCAGTCTATGTGGATCGCTCATCCAAAGTTTGACTGCTTCAACCCTGTTCAACAGTTGCTCCAGAGTGTAAATCTACAGCGTTTATAGATTCGACATTGGACTGAATCTTACTGTCTCCACCTGACGCTGTTGAACAACCTGAAACCGGTTGATGTGTCTAAGTCCAGCGGACTAGTTGATCGGTTGGCATACTGTATAAATCGGCATTGAATGGGTATTACGACTTGAAAATGAGGCAGTTAAATCTGTTGGTCGTTTCACATATCTGCGTAGTTGTATCAATACTACAGCGTCAGTAAATGCTGATGTTTCGACAAGCATTTTTGAGGCGGCTGTATTGCCCCGCCGTCGATCTCGGTCAAACGAGCTTTAGCAGATGTTTTTAAACCATTCGTTAGCCAGCGAATTATATGAAAAATTGGGATCTGCAAAACTGCCATCTGGTAGAATGGAAATCCGTGTGTGCATGCATTCCCATCACTCACACACCCCACGACCGGTTTCGTGCTGTTTGCACTCGTCAGGCAAGGACAAGCGCAACTTGTTTACAAATCTTACACTGTTTCAAGCGCATGCAGATCCTGTCCCTACCATATGAATGCAAACAACACTGATCCGGTTGTGGGGTGTGATGGAAATGAGTGCAAATGAACTTTTTGTTCATGATCATGAGTTTGGGCTCATGTAATTGAACAGGTTGGTCGTACCAGCGCTATCCAACAGTGGCATACAAGCGCAACATGCTTACCATTCTTCCACTGTTTTAAGCTCATGCGGATCCTGATTCTACTGTGCTGACCTGACAAAAGCAACCAGCACGAAATTGGTCGTTGGGTGTGTGTTTGTGTGATGACTTGCATGCAAATCGCGCCTTGTGTTTGTTTTATGGTCATGGCGTTTCAAACCCAGTCTACCAATGAGTGTGGCTCATGTGATTTGATTGAACAGGTTGGTCGTACCAGCCTTATCCAACAGTGGCATACAAGCGCAACTTGTTTACGATTCTTCAACTGTTTCGAGTGCATGCGGATCCTGATCGTACTGTGCGGACCTGACAAAAGCAACCAACACGAAGCCGATCGTGGAGTGTGTGTAATGGAAATGCATGCAAATATAGAATTTTTTGTTCCATTTTTTCAAGCTAGTATTAATGCTGTGCTTGTTTCCTTCTCGACGACGCAATTATTTTGCCAACATGTTTCCTACATCCGGCAAAAATTACGCAACATTTGTTTAGAAAATTGTTGTCAACTCGACGTCGTTGTCGCTAGACGTATACTTTGCATCATCATCATCATCATCACAGACAGCATTACACCGGTAGCGCGTACCGAATGCATAACTGCCACACAACCATGAAAAAGTAAAATCCTAAAAGATGGGGAAGGGTGGGACTCAAATGGCTACGGATTCTATAGAAGAGTAAGCAAGACAAACTGAGATGAGGTGTTTACACCTCGATTGGAACATGCATTCAACAAGTTTCGTGAACGAGTAGACCGACATCAGCATGACAGCTTCCTTGAGGCTTTCACTGTCATGTTTCATAACAAACTTTTCTCGTTACGCCGCTTGACAACATACAAGATTAGGCAAACAATGCAAGAAGATGCTTAGTGCAAGACCGCCATTGAAGACGGTTTCTGGACATATCCTGAAGCGTAACTAGTCATTGCGATATCTGATCGCGGGGACACCAGCCTGGAAGACGCGCTGCGCCGACTTTGGAAAGGTTACTAGTAAGGGTTTTTGACTGCTTATGCCATGTTTGGCCACCCCGAGATTTACGCCAATCTGGATGTGGTGTCGCAA
>JACCGJ010015470.1:0-43486 GCA_013407085.1 Atriophallophorus winterbourni
CGACGTCCCTGTCCAACAACGGTAACCCAGTTGCGCCGCTTTATCGGCATGATCAACTTTTACCGTCGCTTTATTCCAAACTGCGCAAAGATCATTGCACCGCTGACCGATTTGCTTGACTCCAAATCAAAATCTTTTCAGCTTCCGCCTGAGGCACTTGAAGCTTTTGCCGCATCCAAAAAAGCTCTTTGCAGTGCCACAGAACTCTCATTCATTGATCCGGAACCCACCTTTCCTTTGTCATTGACGACCGATGCCTCCAATTCGGCTGTGGGAGCTGTTTTACAACAACACCCACAAGAACACAGTCCCTCCACTGGCATTGTTTCTCGCAAAGCTTAATCCGGCACAAACTCGCTACAGCACATTCGGCCTTGAATTACTTGCGATTATATTGGCCATACGCATTTCCGTCATTTACTGGAAGGTCCCGGACTTCTTATCTCACGGATCCAAAAACATTGACCTTTGCTCGGCGCTAAACTCGATACGTCATTCCGCCACGCGAGATTCGACACTTAGATTACTCTCAGTTCTCTACCGATATTCGTTACATCAAAGGAGAAGCGAACTTGGTTGCCAATGCTTTATCAAGACCTGACGTTTCTGTTTTGTCTGCAGGCACACCATTTAATCTATCCCTTTTGACTAGCCATCAAGCCGAGATTGATAAAACCGAACTCGCGAAGTGTCGATCCCTGGATTTGCAGCAAATTCAGTTACCAAACGCCGATGCCTCGTTGATGTGCGATATCTCAACAGGGAAACCTAGACCTTTTGTCCCTCCTTCTCTGCGACGTGCCATTTTCGATCATTTTCATTCGATGTCTCATCCTGGAAAACGCGCCACCGTGAGGCTAATCGCAGATCGTTTTGTTTGGCCGTCCATGAATAAGGATATACGAACTTGGGTCCAGCATTGCATTCCTTGTCAAAAGAACAAGATATCTCGACATACCTTCACACCTTACGTTCCATTTAGGCATCCCAACTGTCGATTCTCTCGGATGTGCATTCTTGATCTCGTCGGTCCTATGCCATCATACGACGATCCTCATTCATCCTAACTGCTATTTGTATCGCTTTACTCGATGGCCGATTGCCTGTTCCGATCAAGACCACATGTTCAGAGACTGTACACGCGCCTTCGTCGACACTTATTGCAATTGTTGGCACACCATCCTGTCATCACAACCGGACCGTGTCGCTCAGTTTTTCAATCGACTTTTTTCCGAGATTTGCCGCACTCTTGGCGGTCCAGCCACATACGAACCACCGCCTACCACCCTAACTCGAACGGATTGGTTGAACGCTTCCATCGGCAGCTTAAAGCCTCCTTAGCTTGCCAACCCGATCCTAATAAATGGACTGAGAATTTACCACTTGTTCTTCTGGGAATACGTTCCGCTATCAAAGAAGACATGCAGTGCTCAGCCGCAGAGTTGGTTTTTGGTACCACCTTGTGTCTTCCCGGTGAACTCGTTGTGCCCTGCCAGTCACTACCTCCGGCGTCAGATTACATTTCTCGCTTACGCACGTTCATGTCCAAGTTGGACTTCACGCCTCCTCGTCAGCGCATTATTCCCCAACAGAAATCACCTCATCTCGATACGTGTGATTTTGTTTTTGTGCGACGCGACTCTGTTTGTAAACCTCTCCAGTCATCCTATCACGGACCTCACAGAGTTATCGAGCGTAAACCCAAGTTCTTCGTTTGTGGATATGAATGGTCGACGGTGACACCGTTTTCTATTGACCGCCTAAAACCCGCTTTTGTCAAGCTTAAGGCCCCCGCAATCTCCGCCACGTCATCAACTACGCCCACGCACAACCGCCTGATATCCTCTGCGCCAACCTCCACCCCTGTTTCATCCTAAGTCCCCGGTCCCTCCTACCCCCGTTCAAACCCTAACCGGTAGACATGTGCATGTGGCCCAAGACGCCTTGCTGATTACGATGACCTTATGAACATTTTCGAGCGTTTGTTATCCTTAATTTAAGCATACAACGTCTGGTGGGGGGGTATGTAATTCTACTTCCATGTACACTTAGCCATTTAGTAACAAAGAACTTTTTGGCCTTGTATGATTATTCATTTTTTGGCCATGTGTACTTCATCGAATCAATGCTTGTAACAATATACTTTTTGGCGGTCATACAATTTCGATTTCGGACTCTGACTTCTTCCGTGTTCTGAAGTCTGTGTGCGCCACTCTGTGCTGGAACTGTGATTAACTGATTCTCCAACATTTTGCGCTTTCTGCACCTTGGATTCCATTTTCTTGGATTCATTCCTGTGCGGATTGACTCGCTATCGTTGGACGTTACCGATCTTTAATTTGGATATTTGCTCTCTTGGTCTTTCATTAGTTCTTTCCATTTAGTGATTTTGTGTGTAGTGCTAGACTTATATTTTCGGTCTCACTACCCTTCACCCTTAGTATGAACAACAACGTTGTTGCAGAAGTAGCAAATTCTCCGTTGTCATAAACCGAATTGGTACGAAAGAAAACACCCCAATCAATAAAATCGATTACTAACCGAAGTAACAAGTCTAGGGATCAAAAACCACCAGAGGGGGGTAAGAAGAACCGCATAAAGAAAACCGTCGTTACGGATAAGTGTCCAGTAAAATCGCCAAAATATAACTACGTTGCTTTAGTGGGGCAACTAATGCCCTGGCTGAGCAAGTTAGTAAGCTTGCTGGACCCAATAGAATGGCGAAAACGAGGCCAAATCGTACTCTGCTCATTCTAAATAGGGAAGAGCCGCTGATTCGCGAAAGCAAATCATGGCAGCAAATGGACTCTTCCTGGGTTCAAGATGTTTTGCGCGTGGCAGGGCTAATTAACTGCCAGTTAAAAAAGGTACATCGTGTGGGCCGGTTGAACGAAGTGTATGTAGCGCTCGCCCGATTTTGGTAGCATATATAAACCAGCGGGACATGAACACGCTCCTTTCGAAAAGCGTTTATCTTGAACGCTACGCAAATGGGCATTTCACAGTTGTCCAGGATACGGGGCCTCAACCACACTTTCATGGAAAACGTTCAAAATCACCTATGACCCGCTTGATAACTCTCACAAAAGGGATCAACCTTAGCCGAAATAAAATGTTTAGGTCATCCGCTCTATTAGTCATTGAAGAACTACTCCAAAATGGCCCGCTAGTAGAATACGAGTGCGTGAAAAACTCGTTGGCAAGCAAACGCCACTCAGAACTTCAAGGCACAACGCCAGAAAATAAGCAAGATTCGCTTTTCAGTAGGCTTATGAACGAGGAAAATCTATCTAGAACTGCCATTAGGCCGATGCCATCTCGTTAGCAATAGCAGTCTTACCACTTATCTACTGCTTTGGTCTAAAAAGGGGTATCAACGACGGTGCTCCGACCCCGAGTAAAAGTCGATTAAATGTGCTCTGAATAGAAATACCCATATACCGTACACAAATGCTTGCTGTGTGCGTGATGAGTGGAGAGAGCTTCAGCCTGCTGCACTGAAAAACCAAGTCAACTTAATTGCCATCCTGCATATCTGGCCAGGCAAGTGTCAGGTTGTCCGACCTTAGATATGTTGTTAGACATCTTCATCATAACCGAGCGTTTTATGATCATTTTTACCATATGACTATATCCTCAACCGTTATCTGCTTACTTTAAACCCATTTATGCATAAAAACATGTTTTTACATAACGTATTTATTATAAAAAAACAAAAAAACAAAAAAACGCTAAAAATGCCAAAAAAATATTGTCTTTTTTGTGATTTTTTTTATCGTTTATATAAAATGTTAAATTTCACACCGATAACCTCTCACCATGATGGTGAAGAGAATATTTTCGATCGTATTCCAGTGTCTCCGACTCCGAAACCAACTCCGATACTGGTCCTTGCTTCTTCCGCGTAAAACTGATTCTTCTACATGAACCGAAATCCATACTGGCGAATAGTTTTGGTTTCCCTGATTTGACAATTCTTCGACTTTCCTGGATCGTACAACCGGCCCAAACCTCATGCAATTTAAACCACAATCTCTTCTTTTCCCCTCCATTTTCTAAATTTTTTCAATTTAACTTCGGATTTCTATGTGCTTTTTTTTTCAAACACACCCACCATCATTCCGAAGAAGTCAATTTATATATATATATATAGGAACTTTCTTTATTTCGAAAATTTATTTTTACTGTGACAATTATATCTTCACACGCACTATTTCCTCCATAATTTTTTTTTTCGTTATTTTCTTTTCTTTCAACCCCTGCTCCAGAATTAATCGCATCCCCTTCATTTGATTATTTCGATGCAATCTAGATGGAACTTTATTACTGTGTGACATTGCGAAAAAAAAAGTTAACCTTCTTACCCTTGTAAATTTACCATCCTTTATTAATCAGCAAAATGTTCAAAAATTCCGCTTGATAAGGTCATTTTATAATTTATTTATTCTGTACACATTGATAACCTGATCATGTTTTGCATGCCTTGGTTTACCAAGAATATAGTATTATTATTATTATTATCATATGATTATAGAATACCCACTCCTTTACCATTAGTCGATCAATTACTGAGGGGCAATGCAACGCATTACTAATTGTTGCATACTTCAATCTCACGGACATTAATTTGAGTACCGGAATTTCTTCACCAGAGTCAGCTGAGTTGCAATATCTTGACTGGTTTCATGTCGGTGCATTTTATCATAATTTCAGGGAACCTTTATGGTTTATGTCAGGACACACTCCGTCCACTTTAAATTTGGTTCCATCGTCTC
The DNA here is from genome assembly GCA_013407085.1 of Atriophallophorus winterbourni. Lineage (NCBI taxonomy): Eukaryota > Metazoa > Platyhelminthes > Trematoda > Plagiorchiida > Microphallidae > Atriophallophorus > Atriophallophorus winterbourni. The sequence goes on from JACCGJ010015470.1 coordinate 4,776, forward strand.
ATGAAAGAGATATTTATGGGATCAAATACCTTTCGCCACTAGGCAGGAGCAACCACGCCGGAATTCTCCTTTACTGGATTTAAGTACACCCTAGTCACCAAGTGAACATGTACCGCAAGTTTGGTCGAACTACAAACTCAAGCAATGAATCTAAGTTTTGAAACATACTAATTAGAATTTAGTGTAGAAATCAGGTGGAATATTATACGAGGGCACCGTTTCCAACTTCAGGTACGTTTTGCTCCTTTTTAACTAGTGAAAACATGAGGAACCCCCCCGGGTGGAGGGCGTTTATTCGCAATGCTATTAGGTGACGTGACCGTAACTGGAGGGCTTAAAAATTCTCTGGAGCTCACAGATCTAGACTGCAGTACATACATACCAGAAATTCAGTTGTTGCACTCCAAAGGAAAGCTAAAAGGGACTTTGAATCCTGACTTGCCAAAAAATCAAAGATTAACTTGGAAGCTTTTTATGGCTATGTTCAGTTCAAACTATCTTTAAGAGATGAAATAGGTACGTTAGTGCTGGATGATGGCAACATGGCGTTGACTGCACAGGAAAAAGCCGTTGATTTGCGTTCATCCTTCTGCAGTGTTTATCAGCGCAATTCAGGTAACCGTTTAGAAACTCACGAGTGCAGAGCACCTCTCTTTAGCTCTGTGGAGGTAAATCAGGAAATGGTCACCACAGTTCTGTCGCAGCTGGATTAATTTGAGTCAACTGGCTCTGACCGTATACATCCGGCTATTCTTCAACCGCTCGCAAATAATAATCATAATATATATTCTTGGACATCCAAGGCATGCAATACATGTTCAGTTTATCAAAATTTGAAAAGCAAAAGAAAATAATACAGTGCAAGTGACCGAAGTGAGCGGGATTTTTAAACATCTTTTCCGTTCAATAAGGGAAATGAATATACAGTAGGTAAAAAAATTCAATGTCTCATAGAAATAAAATTTTATTTAAATTATGTCAATATTTACGAATGGCAAGGATGCAAGAAACAAATAGAGAACAGAAATGGAAGGTAATTATGGAAAAAGTGGTGCGAATTGTAATGAAGTTGTCATAAAAAATTGATAGATAAATTATATATGTATAAATTCAGGTTTTTACGGAAAGGTTGGTTGAAAAAATTGAAAAAAGAACAGAAATCCATCGGAATGAGAAAATCTAAGAAATTGTGGTGGATGAGAGGATGTGGCTAATAGCAGGGAGTAGGCAGTAGGGTGCTGTGCTCCAATACTCTTGAAGAATTGTCGATGAATCGAACCAAAATTAGTTCACCAGCCGGATTTTCGTTATCTACATGAGAATGAATCGCATACGGAACAAATCTCGGGCGGATAGATTTCAAGGCAATTACAGTGATGGTTCGTTATTCGAAGACACTGGAATAAAATGAAAGATTTTCTCTTCACCAGCACGGTGAGAGGTCATCAAAGTAAAATAGTACATCATTTAAGAAATAAGAATGTACATTGAAAAACAAAATGTTTTTTTAAAATTTTTTTACGTCTAGGTGGCGGGGAATTCCCTATGTTGAAGCCACACAGTCTGTTAATGATTTGAAAGTACTGGTTAGGGCTGCCTTTAAATGGGAGGACCAATGTGCCGCTAAGGCTCAGCGTGCACGCAAGGTACTTTTTCGGATATCGAGCAGAAGACCCGATGTATTCCTGCCACTGTGCAAAGCATTATTTCGGCCGCATCTCGAATACTGTGTTTAAGCGTGGTGTTTTCACTACAACAAGGAAATCTTGCGACTTGAAAGCGTACAGCGCCTCGCAACTCGCATGATTGAGGGTCAGCGAGCACCGTCGTTGATACCCCATTTTAGACCAAAGCAGTAGATAAGTGGTAAGACTGCTATTGCTAACGAGATGGCATCGGCCTAATGGCAGTTCTAGATAGATTTTCCTCGTTCATAAGCCTACTGAAAAGCGAATCTTGCTTATTTTCTGGCGTTGTGCCTTGAAGTTCTGAGTGGCGTTTGCTTGCCAACGAGTTTTTCACGCACTCGTATTCTACTAGCGGGCCATTTTGGAGTAGTTCTTCAATGACTAATAGAGCGGATGACCTAAACATTTTATTTCGGCTAAGGTTGATCCCTTTTGTGAGAGTTATCAAGCGGGTCATAGGTGATTTTGAACGTTTTCCATGAAAGTGTGGTTGAGGCCCCGTATCCTGGACAACTGTGAAATGCCCATTTGCGTAGCGTTCAAGATAATCGCTTTTCGAAAGGAGCGTGTTCATGTCCCGCTGGTTTATAGATGCTACCGAAATCGGGCGAGCGCTACATACACTTTGTTCAACCGGCCCACACGATGTACCTTTTTTAACTGGCAGTTAATTAGCCCTGCCACGCGCAAAACATCTTGAACCCAGGAAGAGTCCATTTGCTGCCATGATTTGCTTTCGCGAATCAGCGGCTCTTCCCTATTTAGAATGAGCAGAGTACGATTTGGCCTCGTTTTCGCCATTCTATTGGGTCCAGCAAGCTTACTAACTTGCTCAGCCAGGGCATTAGTTGCCCCACTAAAGCAACGTAGTTATATTTTGGCGAGTTTACTGGACACTTATCTGAAACGACGACACGTCAATTCAGCCGTTATGTGTCGTGATTCACAAACATGCGATAATACAGCACCAGCGAACAAAACAGAAGAAGAACACGCGCGGAAAATTATAATAAAAATTAATGAGTATTTACAGAATGCGATATCGAAGATGAGTAACAACAACTCATTTAACGAACAGAAGATCGATAATTTTTGAGTGATGAAAACAAGAAGAAATCGATAGATCGATGTGGCATTATCGATTATCGGAACAAAACGACAATTTATAAATTAATGAATAAAATGTTACGAACATAAGTATGTATAAATTGCTGAATAAAACAAGCATCGATGGAAATTGATATACATTTGAAAAGAAAATGAAATTCCAAATCGCTACATGGTCATCTCCAGAAGTTGGTACATCATCACAGTAGATTAAACTGCCGCAGACACTCCATTGCCATCCGGATTCCTGGGGCTTGCAACGCACTACCTCATTCGGTTATTTCCGCCCCATGATGTGCAAACCATACTCCAAGAACAATGCAGTGTTGTTTGCACAGCTTATTTAGACACTCGATGGCTTGATTCACTCAGCTCCTAGCGTACTTATCATGGGTGATTTCAACCTCCCAGACATAGATTTTCCTGCCCCCACTGGTGTAGTCACCCAGCAACCTGACACCTTTCTCGGATGGCTCTATAATCATGCGTTGCACCAGCATGTGAATGATCCTACAAGGTTTCGCCATGGATACACTTTATCCACTCTCGACTTGGTACTGTCGTCTCAGCTAGAAGCCATTAGGTATTTAAATTACCTTTTACCGCTCGGCAAAAGCGATCACATAATGATAAGCTCCGAAGCGATATTGCATTTTCACAAACCTTTCTCTTGTCCTCGACGCAATTTTATGCTTGTAGACTGGGGTTTACCCCTATAGACTTCGAAATCTTCCCATTAGTTATCTAGCGATTACAATATAATTGAAAACTGGGACAGAATTTGTAAGTATCTAAACGAGTTGCAAGAAAAGCACGTTCCGCTGCAGTGTGTGAAAAGGCATCAAAGGCCGCCCTGGTGGTCTCCTCGAGTCCGTAGGACTACCCGAAAACGGGATCGCTTATGTCTATGGTCTTGAGTCCGCTACAAAACCGCTCAGAATGCCTGTGTTAAATTACAGCGTGTGCTGAAACAGGATTTTGAGTTATCTTTAGCTAGGGATGCTAAATTCAATCCGAAAAGGTTATATAGCTATGCACAGTCAAAAGGAAAAAAACTAGGAAAAGCATAGAAGATTTGGAACTGGAGGACCGAAAAGTAACTGATACTAACCTGGCTTAGGCGACTGCCTTCTCAGGGTTTTTCAGTACCGTTCAGCGACGGGATAATTCTTAAAATGCACCGTCAGCTCTGCTTGACCTGACAACTGGTTTCCATGTATTAGATGAGTTGTCCTTCAATTAGGCTGAGGTATATTACGCACTTATCCATGTTCGGGTCCACTAATCTAAGGGACCGGATGGCATCTACTCTATTATGCTTAAAAATCTTGCCGCAGTGCTTGCTGAACCGTTTTAAATGAATAAATGAATAAATTTTATTCTTGGAAATCCAAGGCATGAAAAACATGATCATTAGTTTCCAAAAGCTTTGTACAATCAGATTATAGTATGTACATTTGCAAAAACAATAATTCATACCTGCAACTGGGAGTTGTTCCCAGTAAGTGGAGGGAAGCCAATACACAAGGTTGGTTGCAGGTCAAATGTTGGGAACTATAGACCTGCAAGCATGACTAGCATCGTCTCAAAAATACTAGGAAAACTATTGCGTGACAAAATCTGTCAGCAACTCAGTCGATATCCTCTGTTGAGTGTAACTCAACATAGATTTCTTAAAAGTAGATTTTGCCTGACTAACCTTAGTTTTCTCGACATTGCAACTAAAATGCTGTACGAAGAAAAGCCATTTGAAGCCCTCTACTTAGATTTTAGCAAGGCTTTTGATTCCGTGAGTCACCGCCTTCTAGAGATCAAGCAAGCAGCAAATGGCATACAGGGTAGTCTACTTGCTTGGATAAAAGCTTTTCTTATAGGTAGGACTTTCCGAGTTCGGGTAGGATCCACGTTGTCTAGCCAAACCAACGTGATCAGTGGGGTCCCTCAAGGTTCGGTACTCGGTCCTCTTCTATTCCTAATTTTAATTGATGACTTGTCTTATGCCTTGAAGTGCCCATGCTTCATTTTCGCGGATGATGTGAAGTTCATCGAATCAACGGATGAAGATACCTTGATGTACGACCTTGAGAAGGTCATAAACTGGTCATACCATTGGGATCTCCCACTGAACATAATTAAGAGCCAACTCTTGTCAGCACTGGTTGATAAGATTTCGGTCTAGGTGGCAGGGAATTCCCTCTGTTAACGCCACACAGTCTGTTAAGGATTTGGAAGTACTGGTTAGGGCTGACTTTAAATAGGAGAACCAATGTGCCGCTGAGGCTCAGCGTGCAGGCAAGGTACTTTTTCGGATATCGAGCAGAAGACCCAATGTATTCCTGCCACTGTACAAAGCATTAGTTCGGTCGCATCTCGAATACTGTGTCTAAGCGTGGTGTCCTCACTACAACAAGGAAATCTTGCGACTTGAAAGCGTACAGCACCTCGCAACTCGCATGATTGAGGGTCAGCGAGGGGAACCGTACGCTGCGCGCCCAATGTCTCTCGATCTTTTCTTCCTTAGGCGCCGTCGTTTAAGAGGTGACTTAATAGAAACCATTAAGATTTTGAAGGGTTTGAGTGGCATGCCAATAAACGACTTCTTTACCTTGAGTTTCGAGCCGAGCACCCGGGGCCATTCACTTAAAATTGTTAGGAAACAATGTCAGTTCAGTTCAGTTCAGTTTCACACGACAGTAAGTGGCTAACGAGTCAATCGAGCGTCCAGAATTTCTTTCGGTGGAAAGCTACAAGCAACCACCATTGCCAAAGCGTATTTTCTTATTGAGATTTGGGTATTCTCGACGATCGCGACGCTGAGGGATTGGTTCAGTTCAGTTGGCACATGATGCCAAAGTTGGTTCATTTTTCTCTGGTATCCTCGTCGTGTGCGATTGTACGTCCGTTTTTTTCCAAGCCGTCCTCCGGTCCCAGAATTTGTTGCTAGGACTGATAAAAGCGGAAAGGGTTTCTTTTCACCAAGCCGGTGAGAAGTTAGCAATTGAAAATTGGTGCGTACATTTAAAACATGGCATTTAAAACGAGGCATTATATGCCGGTTAGGCTACAGGAAACACTTTCTCAGCCTTGGGGATGTAAACTTCTGGAACATTCTTCCTGAAGAACTCATATCCTGAAGTAACGTCTCGAGTTTTAAGCAGGGTTTGGACTGCAACTAGGGTTTATTGTCTGTGACGTGAGTTACACGAAGTCCACCCGTGTTTTATTTCGACAAAAATTAAAACAACGATTGGGATATTCTACGGTACTGTAATTAACAACAATTACAGCAAAATTAAATATACAAACCTCAATTGTATAGGAACGTCACAGCAACAATGGTGCAAAATACTCCAGAATCAAATTCAATTCAAAGAAAAGACGACCTTAATGTCGTCCAAAGTTTCTGTGACAATCAAAAATGACTCTCAAAATAGCGTCCGAATTCAAGCAAAATACTGAAGCCCAAAATGGCAATCAAACTTCGCAACAATGACCGACAATGGCAGAAACAATGAATTAAAACAAACATTTGACCAAAGGCGTGTACAGAAAAGATTGACAATAACAGAAATAGTTACAAAAAGAAAATTTTTATATTAAAATACAGTAGGAAAATAAAACACAAGAAAAAATCTATTTCGCAAATTTCAGGTTTTGTAACTAGGTTCAAAATAAAAGGAATGTTGAAGGGAAAGGAAGAATTTCAAACTACTTTGAACCTTACACCTCCGACCAAATTCTTTCTAGGGCTTAACTGTACAACGATAGTTCGACGAATTCGGAGCAGCAAATGACTTTATTTAGTGGCGATTCACTTCCGCCACATTACATCACCATCGTTGGATGTTAGTAGCTTTTTATAGAGAATGCGGTTTGTAACGTCTGTGACGTGAGTAACGCGTATTCCACTCGACAAATTCGACAACCACAATTCGTATGTTATACGGTACTGTAATTAGCCACAATTACAACAACAATAATTATACAAACCTCAACTGTATAGGAACGTACAGCAAACAGTGGAGCCAAAATACTCTAGAATCAATTATATGAAATGCAAACAAGTTCAATGACGACCCGAGATATAAATAGAATGAAAGGAGTTACCAAAATTGCCGTCCAAAATGTCTATCAGAGACAAAACACCCAAAAGTGGTGTCAAAATACAAGCCAATTTCAAGTGCCCAAAATGGCAACCAAATTTAACAACATTGACCGACAATGGCCGAAACGAACAATTAAAACAAATAATTAACCAAAGGCGTGTAAAGAAAAGATTTACAATAGCAAGTTTTTAATAACAAAAGAAATGTTTTTCCTCAAATACAGCATAAATATAAAATACCGGAAAGTATAATCAACAAAATTTAGATTCTGGAAATTGTTTCAAAATATAAGGTAAAGACGAAGGAAAAGGAAGAATTTTATAAAGTTGCATCTTACATCTCCGTCCAAATTCTTCCTAGGACCCTAACGTATAAACCTAGAATAGCAAATGACTTTATTTAGTGGCGATTCACACACGCCACGTCGCATTGCCATCATTGGACACATGTGGCTTTTTATAGGGAAATAGTTTGCCAGACTAAGACCCACCACGTCCTCCGGTTCTGCCACCGTCCCCTACAAGTAGCTTATGCATGCAACCCCGCCCAAACGAGCCTTGTGTATTTCATCCTCAAACAGCGACATCTCGCGCCAATTAAACAAATCTAATGTGCAAATTATTATTAGTGTATCATGAGATCGAAACACAAATAACACATCAGGTACACAACGGAACACTTTACTCCAATCATATGGATTGTCATGGCTACCATCTGTCGCCCCCCTTTCGGCTGACTCAGTGTCATGTGAACCAGGCTTAATATTCATTGGAGCTGAATAGGTGTCAGGTGTGCCAGGCTTGCTCTCACTCGTATCTGAATTAGTGTCGGAAAATTCAATCACAGAATCCGACTGAGCTAATTTACTGTCAGGTAACTCAGCTTCGTGAGCACAACCGACAACACAAACATCAAGATCCTTCAACTTTACATCAATAAAAACCCTTTCTTGACAATCAGTCACAAAATCCGACTGAGCTAATTCAGTGTCAGTTAACTCAGCTTCCCGAGAACAACCGACAGCACAAACGTCAAGACCCATCAAATTTACATCAATAGAAACCGTTTCTTGGCAATCAACGATGCTAACATGCCTTGCTATGGAATCCTTTTGGCAACATTTACACAACTGACCAAATCGACTCCAATCAATAAGAGCTCGACGTGTCACAAAGTCTGTGAGTTGCTGAAAAGTAATTTCTAATCCCTCGCAATATACAGCGTTCTTCAGATCAGTCCACTGTTGCTGGAACACAGCCGGTAATATATGCACAATATACTCCAAAGTGTAACTTGCATTCAAAACCGCCTGACACTCCAATAGAGTGAGGGCAACCTGACATTTATGCATTGACGAAGCGAGAACAGCGAAGCCTTCTGACTGGCCAATCAATCGTCGGGCCTCTCCAAATAACTCATCTGAAACTGAGTGGGCCACTTTACAAACTAGGTCTGAAGCTCGTTTATGACCGGTACCATGAGCTAATTTCAAGATTGTAGCATTAGCAATCGCTAAATCTTGCTCCAATTCAAGTGCCCGTTTAGAAGGTGCACAGTTACAGTCGATACCATGTCTACCAACAGATGGAGATTCGAATTCGTCCGCATCATTGTGACTATCTTTTAGGGACCTAACCGAACCACGCACTAAACTTGCTAACTGTTCAGGCATCATGGATGTACAATAATGACTTCAAAACACAAATTAAATGAACGTCACCGAGTGTTAAACAAAGATCTTGTGAAATGGATCAAGCTTCAACGTTCCAATCCGCACAGATTCACCCTGATTATAGATCAGGTTCGTTCACCGATTTAGACGACGTAGCTGAGCGTCGATCAAGTTCAAAACTGCTTCGAGTGCAATGAAATAAAACGAGTATTTCTCCGGTTGAGCCAAATGCTGCCACAGTCAAGTCAAGTTGTGACGCAAATCTAATTAAAACGATCCAAATTGATCACAGTAATTTCTCCCGTTGAGAAAATACGGTACAAATCAAAAGTCAAATTGTTGCAATTCCAAGTTGAGTACTGCTTCAACGAACCAAATTGAGTACTTCCAAAAATTGTAATGCTTCGACGCACCAAGTTGAGTACTTGTATTGTCTGTGACGTGAGTTACGCGTAGTCCACCCGTTTCTTATTTCGACAAATTCAAAACAACGATTGGGATATTCTACGGTACTGTAATTAACAACAATTACAACAAAAATAACTATACAAACCTTAATTGTATGGGAACGTCACAGCAACAATGGAGCCAAATACTCCAGAATCAAATGCAATTCAAACAAAAGACGACCTGATATAAAAATAAGAATAATCGATTTACCAAAATGTCGTCCAAACTTTCTGTGACAAGCAAAAATGACACTCAAAATAGCGTCCAAATTCGAGCAAAATACTGAAGCCCAAAATGGCAACCAAATTCCCCAAACAATGACCGACAATGGCAGAAACAATAAATTAAAACAAACATTTGACCGAAGTCGTGTAAAGAAAAGATTAACAATAACAGAAATGATTACAAAAAGAAAAGTTTCATATCAAAAAACTGTAGGAAAATTAAACACAAGTAAAATCTATTTCACAAAATTCAGGTTTTGTAACTAGGTTCAAAATAAAAGAAATGTTAAGGGGAAAGGAAGAATTTTAAACTACTTTGAACCTTACAGTACTGTAACGTCTGTGACGTGAGTAACGCGTATTCCACTCGTTTCTTATTTCGACAAATTCAAAACCACAATTCGTATGTTATACGGTACTCTAATTAGCAACAATTACAACAACAATAATTTTACAAACCTCAACTGTATAGGAACGTACAGCAAACAGTGGAGCCAAAATACCCCAGAATCAATTATATGAAATGCAAACAAGTTCAATGACGACCTGAGATATAAATAGAATGAAAGGAGTTACCAAAATTGCCGTCCAAAATGTCTATCAGAGACAAAACACCCAAAAGTGGTGTCAAAATACAAGCCAATTTCAAGTGCCCAAAATGGCAACCAAATTTAACAACATTGACCGACAATGGCCGAAACGAACAATTAAAACAAATAATTAACCGAAGGCGTGTAAGGAAAAGATTTACAATAGCAGGTTTTAAATAACAAAAGAAATGTTTTTCCTCAAATACAGCATAAATATGAAATACCGGAAAATATAATCAACAAAATTTAGATTCTGGAAATTGTTTTGGCTCCACTGTTTGCTGTACGTTTCTATACATTTGGGGTTTGTATAATTATTGTTGTTGTAATTGTTGCTAATTTCAGTACCGTATAACATCCGAATTGTGGTTTTGAATTTGTCGAACTAAGAAACGGGTGGAATACGAGTTACTCACGTCACAGACGTTACATCTTACACGGTTGCCAACCGCAGACTCACCACATCCTCCGGTGATGCTTTTTGCCTTATAAAGAACAGTTGTCCTGATCCTTACCCAAATCACTCACCTCTTCTTGGGACCCTTCTTACAAACATACTTTCCGAATATCACGCCGGATCACGCCATCCTTTGTTCGTATGCTGACCGTTCGTACCAAACCATCATCACTCACTTCCGCTGTCTCAATAATACCAAGCGGCCACGACATTGTCGACAATTCTTCAGACACAACCAATACTACATTACCGGGAATCAAATTGCGACGAGTGTTGATCCATCGTTGTCGTTCTTGTGTTAGTGCGGTGAGAACACTTACATGATTAATAACTGTCGAACAATCGGGTGGTCCCTTTAGCACCCATCCAAGTAACGTCTTGGTGGCAAATGGCTGCTTTCGACCACTTAAACGTTGTTCAAGCACTCAACGCGCTTTCGGTACGTTACCGCTAATAAGCAAAGTTATTTCTCTCCCCACATTCTCTGAACACTTCAGATCTTTCAAATGTAAATACCTCGTGCTGATCATATTTGGAGATTTCAGCACTGCTTCAGGTAACTTTGAAACCGTGTAAGCTTCGGCAACATGAATTATTTCATCGCTGTCAACCGAATGCACTTCGAAACTTAACAACGAACTTTTCAATTTTCGATGTAGACCACGTGAGCTATCGACACATCAACTGGCGCACTTGGCATACAAAATTTCTCAACAAAACTCTGCGAGATCAAAGTTGTATCAGAGCCATTATCAAGTAAAGCCACGACTGGAACAAGTCCAAGTGGCGTTTCAATGTTCACTGTCAGGTAGCCTACTCTCTACTATCTAAATTACACAATTTGGAGATCAATTTTGAAATCATGGTGGATAAAATGAACAGTATATCGCGCCTTTTCACGGTACTAGAACCTTTGACAATACTTCTCGACCCCAACTATAATGTTGACTATGATCTGCTACAGCGCACAGGACGCTTCGTTGAATCTCTAACCTCGGAAATTGAGCAACGAAGAATCAGAGCGAAGAACTTAATCCTTTTAAATATAGCAGATAAATACCCGTTGGACGAACTCAAACGGTCAGTTCTTTCTCATTACGGCCTTCCGGTTGACTCAGCGTCGCTTACCAGGCTTCGTAAATCATCCATTGCTGGTGACACCCCCATTCTTTTTATATTAACTAATGAGAATTATGCTTCTCATGTGTTGAAAAATAAGCACGTTCTAGCTTCTGTTACCAGATTCTTGAATGTGTTAATTGAACGCGACAATATACCATTACAACGTAAATTCGCCCGCTTAGTTCCCGCTCCATTAAGAGTAAAGTCTCAATCCCCATCTTGTAATAAGATTTCCACTCTGACCGACATAGATATGCTAGCTGAAAATATTACAATCAGCTCAGACGCCGAGTCACCGGCTGCACCCCAGGATACTGCTTAACCACAAGCTATCCCTCGACCAAATCCTAAGGACTTCAAAAAAGTTAAACTTCCAACGTTCAAAGCAATAGGTCTCCTTCTCAACAAACCACCAAGCATTAAGCCACTCGTGAACGATTCTAGTTCTTCTAAAAAAAGTTTAACCAATTACCTATGCACGCTCCCACCGTCAATTATTATGGTCCTTCACCTTACGGTCGTCTTATCTCTGCATCGTGGTCCTACCCTCACTCCACGCAGCATGGTGAAAATCCACAAAACCTTAGACTTAGTAGGAACATTAACTTTCCTTATATTTATCCCAACCCTCAAACTTTTAAGCTACCACAAACAAACACCCATAGAATGTCCACTTGGCCGCACCCTGCTCCACAAATATATCCATCATACGCCCCCACCCAGTTTTACCCAGACTATTTCCATCCTTCTAATTTTCCCCTTGTATTTCCACCCATCTACAGTATGTAGCACAACCTAGTTTCAAATCTCCGGCCCCTATCATTAATACCTCTCTTTCTACTTCCTCTATCCGCATCCTTCTATTTAACGCCAGATCAATTACTTTAAAATGTCTGATCTTCAATCTTCTCTATCTGCTAACCCGACTAATGTAGTCTTAATCACTGAAACTTGGACGACTGATGAAGATGCAGACGCACTCCTTTGCCTACCAAATTATAATATTTTTCGTAAAAATCGGTGTTCCACTCGTGGTGGTGGTTGCATCATATATATTACTAAGGATATCCCGGCCAAACTTCATTCTTCTTCTACATTGGATGATATTGATGATTCGTAATGGATCGATATACCTTCACTGGACGCCCTTTTTGGTTGTATTTACAACTCACCTCCTCCATCTTCACATAATCTTGATAAGATAAAAAAATGCTTTTATTGAAGTTTCTCTGACCCCTCATAAAAATAAACTTATAGCTGGTGATTTCAACATGCCTTATACATGCTGGAATTCCCCCCATCTATCTAGAAAATTCTCTTCTTTTTCCGAAGCAATCAGCTTACTAGGTTACACTCAAGCTATAGATAAACCTACAAGACAATCAAGCCTTCTAGACCTTATTTTCACATTGGGTCCTAATCCTAGTAATGTGCAAGTCATAACGCCCCTTCTTGGTTGTGATCATAAAATGGTTACGTGCCAACTTCATCTTTATGAAACTCGGACATCCAGCACAGATAATGATTGTCTTTATATTGATCGGATAAAGTTTTCGACTTTAATCAGAAACTCTGATTGGACTGACTTCTTTATATCTCCAGATTTTAATCTTATCTCTTCCATATTTCATAAAAATTTCTCTAGATGTCTTGTAACTGCATCAACTCATCGAAAGACTAAACCTATTGAACTTTATAAAATAAAACTTCTTGAAAAAAAGATAGCCCGTCTTTCTGCTTTTGTAAACCACACACCAGACTTTTATTCATTTTTATGTCTCAAGGAACTTCTTAGTTCTTTTACAACAATCAAATTACAATTAATCGAGAATCAAGAATGAATGGCCCTGAACAGTGCTTCGAAATCCAAGTCTTTGAACAGTCTAACGAGATCTCGGTATAATCTAAGTAAACATGAAATTTCTACACTTGTGTTCAACGATGATGGTAGGGAATCATCAACATCAGACTCTTCAGCAATAAGTAAGCTTTTTCTGAACTATTTTAGTCAGTCATACAATACCAGCGTATACCCTGTACTCCCAAATCAAAATATTAATTCAATGTGTATGGATTCCATCTCCCTTAGTTTATAAGAAGTTAGCGCAATGTGTCGGCGAAGCAAAGCTTCTCACAAGCCTGATATTGTGAGCTTTGTTCCAGCAATCTTACAACTAAATACGGATGATATACCCTTAATTTTATTAAACCTGTTTAATCTTTCTTTTAAATCTGGCATTTTCCCCCTTGAATGGAAACATTCTGTCATTGCACCTCGGCTTAAAACAGGGAATTCGCACATCGTCAGTGATTATCGCCCAATTAACCACACACCTTTTCTCTCTAGGCTATTCGAAAAGTTGTTCAAGAACGCAATAATAGCATACTTGGGCCCAAACGCTTTTTCTCCATTCCAACATGTCTTTTTAAATCAGAAGTCCTGCATTACCTGTCAGCTGGAATATTTGGACCATATAACGGCCTCCATAGATCATGGATTAGCTGTACTGACAGTTTTCTTTGTTATTACCAAAGCATTTGATAAGGTTCCTCATTCTCTTCTTCTTCGAAAATTATCATCACTTGGGATTTCCGGATCCCTATTTAATTGGTTCTGTTCATATCTTTCTGATCGCACCTTCTCCGTTTCCGTTAATGGCATATCCTCTGAAACACAACCTATACCAAGTGGATTCATTCAGGGTAGCGTACTAGGTCCCCTCCTTTTTCTTATATATATTAATGATGTGCAGGATTTCGTAAAAAACTCAAAGCTTTTTATCTTTGCGGATGATATTAAACTTGTTTTAGCTTTTCCAGCCATAGAGGTATCACAGGCTATAGACTCTCTCAACGACGATCTTTCAACCCTTTCAAGTTGGGGCTCACAATGGGGTTTAGAATTCTCAGCTCTGAAGACGCAATTCATGGGTATACGCTGCTCAATACCCCCGGTAGTATTATTCTCAACAATACACCACTCGCACCTTCTAACGAAATCAAAGACTTAGGATTTAGATATTCTTCATCTCTCAATTTCAACGAACAAGTAAGATTTCTCATAGCAAGAGCTAGACAGAATTTTGGTTTGATAAATCAAAAATTCCTCCTTCGTGAAAGTAGACTAAGTCTATATAAAATGAAAGTATTACCGCTCCTTGACTACTGTAATATAGCCTTCTCTCACATCGCTAGGCGTGACTGTATTCTCTTAGAAAGCCTTCAACGTAGAATTAGCAGAATCATGTTAGGTTACTCTAATCCTTCATCTTATAAAGTAAGATGCAATCTACTAGACATTGACCCGCTATGGTTACGCAGAATTCGCCTTAATCTTTTTCTTTTCTTCCGAATCATCACAGAGCACCAAGTTAAGCTAGATCTACCATGCGCTTCCAAGATTGCAATCGTTCTGTACGACGTAACCGAATGAGGCTATTACATATTCCCCTTACTCGCACTAAAGTTCGACAAAACTTCTTTTTAATTAGGTATGCGCATCTTTGGAATTCTCTTCCACTCCATTTTCGCATGTGCACATCTACAGGTAAATTTAAAACACTCGTAGATTCTCTTACTGCTCCATCGCTATGCGAAATTCTCAAAATAAACACTTCTATAGACAATATATTTTGTCACGGTATTCCTGGTTATTGAACCAATTGTAAGTATTTTGTACATTAGCACACGTATAGAACTGTTCACAATGTCCGAAATACATGGTATTATTAAGTGTCAGGTTACTTAGGGTCTATGTATGTTACATCTATTTCTATTTCCCCTCATATCTGTCTAGGCCTGGGCAACCTCACAGTATCTTAGCCCACGTGCAGTCTCTGACTGTGCGGCACTTTGCCTGGATCAGGCTTGTGCTTTCATACATATATCATACATACATCAAAACCTGGGACTAGTATTATATGTACCTTTACTTATTGTATCTCTTTAGGCTTATCTTACCCCCTTTTTGTTTAAACATAGTTATCCTTATTGTTTCAATTCAGGTTTCTATCGTAAACAAATGTCTCTCTAAAAAAATTTCGAAACATCTAAAAAAATTATTTTTCTGATTATCTATTTATAACGCTGCTGTAGTGTCAGGTTACATAGGGTCTATGCATGTCTCGTCATAGGTTGGGACTTGCATCACATTTGTCTATTTGTCACATTGCCTTCCATGACATTTTCTATACACCATTATGTATATATCTGTCTTTTATTTCATATGAGGCTTATAAATGTCACATTTTTATCCAAACTTGCAAAACAATAAAATCTACCAAAAAAATAAAAAAAGTAAAAAAACCTGAAAATCATTATGTTTTTAATGTACATTCTTATTTTTTTAAATGATGAACTATTTTACTTTGATGACCTCTCACCATGATGGTGAAGAGAATATCTTTCATTATATTCCAGTGTCTTCGAATACCGAACCATCACTGAAACTGGCTCGAAATCTATCCGCCCGAGATTTGTTCCATTTGCGATTCACTCTCCTGCAGATAACGAAAACCCGGCTGGTGAACACATTTTGGCTCGATTCGTCGACAATTCTTCAAGAGTATTGGAGTACACAGCGTACCCTACTCCCATGCTATTAACCACACCCTCTCTCATCCCCCAGAATTTCCTAGATTTTCTTATTCTGATGGATTTATGTTCACTTTTCCATCTTCTCAACCAATCTTTCTGTGAAAAAACATGAATTGATGCACATATAACTTATTTATCAATTTGTTTTGACAATTTATTACAATTCACTCCACTGATTTTGTAATAACCTTCCATTTATGTTCTCCGCGAACTACCGTCCTGTCACCCTACTCCCCGTGATATCCAAAGTGATGGAGCGCATAGTGACGGAAAATATAGTTCATCACTTGGAATCACAAAATATACTATCTGTCGCCCAGCATGGGTTTCGTAAAGCTCGCTCATGCTTGACAAACTTGCTGACGGTATTAAACGATTGGACCCAAGCGGTTGACGCAGGAGACAGTGTGCACGCGTGCTATCTGGATATGTCGAAAGCTTTCGACAGAGTTGATCACTTCCTGTTGCTACAAAAGCTGAAACAGATTGGTATTGACGGGCAGCTACTCGTATGGTTCGAAAGCTACCTCAATGGGCGCAAGGCAACCGTTCGAGTTAACGGGGTACAATCACGAGCCATTAATACCTCCAGTGGTGTACCGCAAGGTTCTGTTCTCGGTCCAGTGCTTTTCTTAGTTTACATCAATGATTTACCTGAGACGCTCTCATGCAAGGTAGTTCTTTTTGCGGATGATGTTAAACTTTGGATGCGAATAAAATCAACTGCAGACTGCGTAAAACTGCAAAGTGATTTAGATGCACTACACGAATGGTCAGTTAGAAATAAACTGCCGTTCAATTTTCAAAAATGCAAGTTACTGCAAATCGGTAAGCCCTTTCAGTACGAATATCACTTTGGGCAGACGATTTTGAGCTGGACCGAATCGGAGAAGGATCTTGGAGTCTGGATATGTGGCAGCCTAAAGAACAGCGTGCATTGTGAGGTCATTTACAAGCGTGCTTCAAAGCTTCTAGGTATGCTTCGACGGATCTTCAGAACCTTTACGCCTGTAACGTTGCCAAGAATCATGAAGACCTACTTAATTCCCACAATGGAACACGCATCGCAAGCATGGACTCCGTGGATGAAAAAAGATATATTCTTGCTTGACAGGATATATCATCGTGCAACTAAACTCGTGCGTGGTTTTCGAGACCGTACATACGAGGAAAGGTTGAAAAAGCTAAAGCTCCCCACTCCCCTTCAACGTAGACTTCGAAGTGACGTTATCCTTACTTACAAAATATTGCATACTCCAGATCATCCACTCAAACATTTATTCAAATACCGTGAATCAGGAATTACACGTAGCCACTCAGCGGCACTACAAATTCCCCATTCCCGTACTAATTGTCGCCGATATTTCTATTCGGTACGTGTCTGTTTCATGTGGAATGCCCTTCCCGAAGCAATTATCACCTCTCCCTGTATCCAAACATTCACTCGAACCTTAGACACTTATTTGTTACACAACGAATTGACGATGCCTGTGTATTGACTCAGGGTAAGCATATTACTTGAATCCAGTGACATCGTATAATTGTTTTTTATACCTCTTATTGAACGCATATTTACTATGATATGGTAATTGTGAAGCCATGTGCTTTTTGTAACCATAAATTCTTGAATCTTGAAACTTGAATCATGTTTTCCCATCCTTGCAATTCGTAAATTCTGACAAAATTTAAATGAAACCAAATTGTTATTAGACATTAAGATTTTTTTCTTACTTACTGTATATTCGTTCCCATTATTTAACTGTAAAAATGTTTAAAAATCACGCTCACTTCGGTCATTTGCCGCGTTATATTTTTCTTTCGCTGTTCCAATTTTCATAAACTGATCATGTATTACATGCCTTGGATGTCCAAGAATATATATTATTATTACTAACCTTACTGCTGTACTAAGAGCAGTAACACTGCAGTTTATACTTTTCAGTTGCTCATTAGGAAGATCATAATGAAGCGGGAATGGTGTCGTCTAATACAACCTTCAACGGAACAAGTATTCGTAATCTTGCAATCGAATGCCCTGTGAGACCGGCATAAGCAAACGTAACATATTCCATGATGCTTAGCCATATTCCATCTGGCTTTTACGTCAGCTTCCTGATAAACAGGACAATGTTGTATCTTATAAGGTCCTCTACATTGAAAGCATTCAACTAGCATTGGCCTCGGTTCCCTTGTAATCATTAACACCCTCCTTCCTTCTGGCATTCTTGTTTTCTCCGATGGTTTGGAAGATACAGATGTTCTATCTATTAGCATGCCAAATCTGCTCCTGGCAATTCTTGCTCTCCGAGATACGAACTCGGTCAGACTGGCAAAATCAACTTCTGACCCGTCAGCAAGAATTGTATCCGCTGCGTCAGCCCACTGCTGTTGTAACGCAACAGGGAAGCATTTCACTAATCCTTCCAAAGTTGTGACTGAATTCAAATCAGCGTCACACTTCATTTGCTTCAATGTGATTTGGCAATTTTCCATTTTTATGGCCAAATCAGACAAACCATCGACTTTGTTGAAAAGTCTTCTGGCTTCATCAAGCAACTCCTCCAATGTTGACCTAGCAATTACAGGTGGTAGTCTAAACGTATAACCCTCAGTGGGTTGTAGCATGACACATGCATCAATTGCTTTTCGAGCCTTGCCCCGACAATAATACATCAAATACAACAGCCGCTGGCCTGGATCCATAAGCCTTGACTCAACGTAACATTCAAACTGTTTCAGGAACTTTTAATAGTCTATTGAATTACCGTCGAAGTAGGATAAATCTACTTTAGGCAATCCGATACTCATGTTCATCTCTGGTTGCAAATAGCTTACCGCCGATTCGAACCCTTCAGTTTTGCTACTTGTACCGGCGATCAAGTTTTTTTCTTCAGTGACTCCCCGTCGTTCCTTTGTCAAGCGCTCTATCGTTGACCTAGCAGCATCCCGATCGCGCTTTAATTGCAACACTTGTTGAGAACTCGCAATGCTATCTCTATCATCATCGTTTTCCTTAGAAGCTATCTTAGAAGATATCTTAGGCATACTAGATGAAACAATATACAAAAATGTTCCAAAACGACAAAAAATGAATAAAAAGGGACGTCACCAATTTGTGAACAGGGATTGACTGTCAAATGTTCAATGTCACGACGATCGGGGAGTTCTTCGCCAATTTTGCTCAATATAGCTTCAATTGAACGAACCAAAATGCGTATTTTCTCCGGCTGAGACAAATACTGTACCAGTCAGAAGACAAGTTGTGATGCGAATCCAATTAAAACGACCCAACTTGAGCACAGAGAGCGAATTGATGCAATTCACGAATTGAGTACTTCTCGCCAAGTTCGAGAGGAATCAAATTCCAAATTAAGCACTCCCAGAATTGAGTACTGTATTGTCTGTGACGTGTGTTACGCGTAGTCCACCCGTTTCTTATTTCGACAAATTCAAAACAACGATTGGGATATTCTACGGTACTGTAATTAACAACAATTACAACAAAAATAACTATACAAACCTTAATTGTATAGGAACGTCACAGCAACAATGGAGCGAAATACTCCAAAATCAAATTCAATTCAAACAAAAGACGACCAAAATGTCGTCCAAACTTTCTGTGACAATCAAAAATGACACTCAAAATAGCGTCCGAATTCAAGCAAAATACTGAAGCCCAAAATGGCAACCAAATTTCGCAACAATGACCGACAATGGCAGAAACAAATAAATTAAAACAAACATTTGACCGAAGGCATGTACAGAAAAGATTTACAATAACAGAAATAATTACAAAAAGAAAAGTTTCATATCAAAATACTGTAGGAAAAAAACAAGCAAAATGTATTTCACAAAATTCAGGTTTTTTAAGTAGGTTAAAAATAAAAGGAATGTTGAAGGGATAGGATGAATTTCAAAATACTTTGAACCTTACATAGGTTAAGTTTTTTCCTGAATACTCTCATTAATTGCTATACATGCTTAGGTAGTTATTCTTTTAGCGTTATACCGTAAATAAAGTAAGGGCTAGAGTTCTCTGTGTTTTTATTTATTATACACGATGCTACATCATCTGACCTCTCACCGTGCTGCTGAAGAGAAACTGCTTTTTCTTTTTTCAGCATCGTCCATAACGCGGTGCTTCCTAAATACAGTCCGGATAATCTCTTGGCGTCGCGATCGTCAAAGATTTTAAATAGACAAAAAGAATAAACGTTTTGGCAGTGGTGGTTGCTTCTGTCCAGCTTTCCACCGAAAGAAATTCTGGACGCTCGATTGGCTCGTTAGCCACATACTGTCCTGTGGAAACTGAACTGAACTGAACTGAATTGAACTGAATTAAATATTTTTAAAGAACGCATTGACCTTCATTTTTATCACACGATACGCAATTTCGATTATGCTTTTACTACGATTATAATCTCTATGATAATGCACTATATGTTTCCATCCTTCCATAGCCTATTCCGTTTTAACTAATATGGAGCACGTTTCTCTTGTACCACTTTGCTGTACTGCTGGAACTTATTCAGATCCAACGTGCTAAATATCATGTGGTTATGTAGCGGTATTGGCTTACAAAAATCTATCAGAGATTACGCATCCGGAAGAGGTTATCTCAGCGAGCTCTGAAAACCAATTCAAGCAACTTTTGGATAAGGTGTTGCCTGTAATCACGGTGAAGCTGAACAACGCTGGACAGGATTTCTTCAACTGAGGTTTTCCTGGACTATGTTGCTGATATAAAAAGATGCGGCTTACAAGGGCTTGACCCCCTGTCGTCTATCAAAAAGAACAAGAAGAAGAGCTACAATGTTGTATGAAGATATACAGATAGAAAATTCAAAATAACTCACCGAAGGCTGGAGTGAGTTGAACAAGGAAATTGTGATGGGAAGGATACTGATTCTCCACGATGTCGAAGATTCCGAGTTAGAACAGTAATGCAGAAATTGACTTGATTAAATCCGTTAAGATGGAAGTTCAGTTCAGGTAACGAATAAAGTAGCAAGCTCGCTAAAATGGACTTATATCCGTGAGCGTTATTGATTCTCACAGTCCAAACATTCACTGCAGTCAGTCCAGACCGTTGCAAACAAGTTCTCACACAATCGGCTCAGAAACAGCGAGAACGAACCGCGCTGGTTGGATTCAAAACGTTTATATTTTCAAGGTCACATTAATTAACAATTGCAAATAGCAAAATGAGTGAAATACAACAATTATTGCATTAATCTTGTAGTCTTTCCCCACAATATACTGTTGACTATTGTGAGTTTCCGGAGCAGCGCAACATTTGTAAATGGTCGTAGTACGAATGTATCGAGGAGATGTCAAGTGAACAAGAACGCGTGAAAAGTACGAACTGTATACTCGATATCGAAGTGCCGGGTGCTCAACCGCATACCGTCGAAGGAAATCTGGGCGCGTGATTGGCTTTTAGCCACTTTCAGCCCTGTGCAACTTGAACTTGAACATTGTCTCTAGGACTGTTCGTCGTATGCAAATTCTGGGTAATAATTGATTGGCATGCTGAACCCAGACTGAAGAGTAAACGTCGACGTCGTAAGTTATATTACCGGAACGGCGCAGAATACGACTTTATGTCCATTTCTCAACACCACGATAATCCTTCACAAGTACGACCTGACTAGGTGAAAACACTCTCTTTTTGATTTGTGACGACGTTTGGATCGTTCTCGCATCACCGGGAGGAGATTTAGCTGACAATCGACACTTAGCACTAAATCTGAAATCTGCTGATCCAATCCAGGCCAATAAACATAACTTCGTGCTAGTTCCTTCATGCGATTAATACCTGGATGTCCGTTGTGGAACGGAACCAAAACTTTTCGCTTTAATTGGGCGGGCACAACCGCGCAATGAGTAAGCAATATACAACCATTGACTTCCGACAAAGAACAACGGCGTTCGTAAAAAGGCATGAGTTGGGCATCAGAGCACTGTGACGGCTAATTGGTACGGATATGTTCGAGGACTCGTTGAAGTAGTGGATCATGGACAGTAGCTTCACAAACCATGGCTGAAGTGACTCGAAGCGCACGGACTGATGTAGTGAGCACACTGCTAACTTCCGATTCAAGAGTGATTGAAGCGATAACCGCATCTTCATTTGGTAGGTGGTGGGAGTCTATGAGTCTGCATGAAGCATCTGCATGTCCGATATCCTTGTCGATATATATATATATATTTGATTGCAAAATCATATCCGAGAATGATTGTGGGCCATCATTGCAGTCGATTGGCTGTGTAAACCGCTATACCCTTTTTGGAACCGAACACGTTCAAAAGTGGCTTGTGATCTGTCACAAGAGTGAAATGATATCCGTATAGCATTTTGTGTAATCTTTTAACAGCAAAAATTATTGCTAAAGCTTCTTTCTCAATTTGTCCATAATTGACCTCGGCAGATGTGAGGGATCTGGTGATATGAATGATAGCCTTTTGATTTCCATCAAGAAAAACATAAGAAGTGACAGCACCTATACCGTGGCTTGAAGCATCGGTGGTGACAACAATTTCCATTGATGGGTTGAAGTGCGTTAGGAGCAAATTCAAGTAAAGCAAAGATTTTAATTTATTGAAAACTGCTTGACAAACCTTTGAACAAAACCATGGTACATCTTTTTTCAAAAGTTGGTTGAGGGGTGTGCGTACACGATGCATCTCAGGTAAGAAGGCACTATCATCACTATAATGACAGATGAGTCCCAAGAAAGAACGGAGATCGTTTATATTATTGGTAGGAGGCATACTGCGGATAGCACTAACGTTATCTGGATCGGGACGGCAACGATGTGCGTCGAAAATGAAACCGAGGTATTATATAGAAGTCAAAAAGCATTCACATTTGTCGCTACGAAGATATGCTATCCATAAGCTCGTTACTGTTCGATCCACAGATTATTATCTGATATAGGTAAGCTGCAGTACCTGACAAACCGGTATCCACAATCTGTTGAAATATGACCGGAGCTAATTTTACACCAAAAGATAGACGGTTGTATCGGAAGAGTCCTTTGTACGAATTTATGGTCAGTAGTTCTTTACATCCATTCGCAACTTCAATTTGAAGATATGCTTCCGACGGTTCAAGTTTCGCAAAACATGTTCCGCCATTCAGACGTGTGAATAGATCTTCGGTTATTGGGATTTGATATTGATTAGAAAGCTAAGCATTATTGAGCCCTGTGGAATAATCGCCACAAATAAGTCATCATCATCATCATCATGAAGCACAAGTCTGGAGCCAGACAAAGTGCCAAGCAATATGAAGCAGGAAAAGCAGATAAGCAAGCGCGTGGAAAAGGGAAAGCAGGCAAGCGGAATACGCAAAAGCAAATGCACAAAAAAGCAGCTTGTTTTTGTAGTTTCACTGCATGCGATTTTTTGGGTTTTTTGTTTTGTTTTTGTTTTTTTATGTAAAATAATACCGAATAAAAAAATTATGACACATAATAAAATACACTGGCGCCACTGACTTCGGTTTGTAGCCATATCGCGTAAGGTTTCCAGCCAACTATTAGGTGGAGCTTTTGGACCCCACCCAGGCAAACGAATACGCCCAACTGAGCCTAGCGCTACGGTGAGTTTCTTCATCCCAACGCGCCACGTCATGGACTGGCCACCCGATCTTTTCTCCCAGCTTCTGTCAGGCTCTGCGAATAAGGCGCGGTACGGTAAACGGTGAGTAGGCATTCTTAATACATGTCCCAACCATCGCAAGCGAGCAAGCATCAGCATTTCTCTCAGTCCGTGGCCACCTGGTCCTAACACCCGCTTGCAGACATCTATCTTTGTAACACGATGCTGCCACCGAATGCGAGCAATTCTACGCAGGCAACGGGTATCAAAAACAGAAAGCACAAATAAGTACGGATCCATTAGATTTCTGAACAACAATTATAGGAACAGCCCATGAAGAGTAACTGACAGTTTCAATAACGTAGATTGCTGTAGTTGATCCAACTCTTTATTTACAGTCTCAAGAGCCGCATAAGGAACTGGACGCTTGCGTTGAAATTCTGGCTAAGCATTAGGTGAAAGTTTGAGAGTTGCTTTGAATTTAGTGCAGCAGCCTAAACCGGGTTGGAAAACTGAACTGAAGGTGGACATTATGCGATCTGTGAAACATCGTTAAAATGTATGTTCAAGAGAGACGTTATTGCAGACAGCATTCAGAGGTAAATTTCACAAATTCCAATTAAGACCAAGTAAGTTTAGCTGCACATGCTCTGTCAGATAACAAGTTCCGGTGAATTTTATATATCTGAAGGAGACGTCACAATTTAGCTTACCAGTTATCTGTATGGTATTTCCTAAAGCATCTTGAACAGCGGGGCGTACGGTGGTTTTTACGATAAGATCCCAAGTAGCGCGTGAGATTATAGTTATGTCGGATGCAATATCCAATTGCAGGCGCACTGTCGTCTGATTTATACATCTGGTGATGAATCGACGGCGAGATTCGAAATCAACTTTAAAGGTAGCGTACACTGATTTGGACTGAGGACGATTCGAAAATGTAGGCTTTTTAATGTCCGTTTTCGTAGATGACAAATTTTCTTATCATCATTACTGTTCGGAGGACAGAATCCTTCCTTGTGACCTCTGCGATTGCATGTCTGGCATTGCTTTTCAAATGAACAAGACCGTTTGCAATGCCATTCACTACACGACCAACATGGTGTTGGGGACTTTTTTGAATGTGATACTGAGGTTTGATTCACCTTCTGGATCAAAGTTGATGGCTGCGCCATCGTAGTATCGTGCTTAAGATTTAGCAGACGTTGACATTCAATGGTTAGATCTTGAACAGTCATTGGGCCCAATTTGGACAGCAACCGCATACGAATGTCTGAACCATTGTGAGACGAGAGACTAGCAACAAATATGAAGCATTGGAACTGATCTTTGGTCACTGAATTCAACTGCAACCTGGGATCTGTCTAGGCCGGGGCAACCTGACAGTATCTTAACCCACGTGCAGTCTCTAACTGTGCGGCACTTTGCCTGGATCAGGCTTGTGCTTTCATACATACAGATCAAAAGAAATACTGCTGCCATCTTATTCGTGATGGATTAGACACGTATTAAAATACCTCATCGGTTACCATAACGCGCATAATTCGCAGAGCTTGTTAGAGGCTGACACATGCGACCGGGCGACAAGTCCATTACATAGCATATTCGGCTTATCAAATTTGTGTGGCGTTAGGTACAGCTGTATATATTCGTTTGTTTGTGTATTTTATAATGTGTATCATAATTTTTTATCCTGCGCCACTGTATTGTATGTAGCATTGTCTGTACATCTGTGGTTATGTGCATTTAATTTAATACTGTCACCGAATGTATGTTACTTTTGACGTGCCTGGTTTTACTATTGCAAATATTTGATTCCAGACTCATTAACAATTTACTGGATCTCCTGTATTATACGATTATGATGTCTTTCCAATTGGTGAGTCAGTTTTTACTATTTGGCCAACAACAACATCCTTCGTCGTTTATTTAACACCGAGTTATATGAATAGTTATGTTCAATCATTTACGTACAGTCTGTGCTTCTCTTGTGATTTCATATATACATACTCAGTGACTCGCACCCGGCAGTTCTTCTCATTTTGATATATATATATATATATAGATTATATATATATATATATATATATATGGTGTGTGGGTGTGTGTAAGGAATATAAAAAAAAGCTTGCTGCTAGCAAAATGCCGCACAATCATTGTCTTCAGTTGGCTAAGATATTCTCAGGTCATACTGTGCTACTCTGATTGAGATACAAACATTGAAAAGCGATAGTGGCATTAAAATGATTCAAATTCCGTTTTGCACTATCATTCATAATCACAGGTGTGCCCTAATACGCTGCCCATCCATATCTCTCATTTAGCAAAAACTGCTATAAAGTGCTAGTTTTTGATACCTTTCGCGTTCATTCTTACTGCTTCGTAACAGCTTTACTTGCCTATCATCCAATGACTTCGTCATTGCCCATCATAATCACAAAAAGTGTAGCAGGATAAGTTTGCCTCTATTTCAATATTATACACAATACTATTCGCAATATTATCATATACAAGAGGAATCAGGAAATGAATATGTTTCGAGTTTGTCAGATTTGAAAGATTCAACGAAGCCAATGATCCCAGCGTTTAGGTGCATCTGGTGAGTTGGGATGTCAAAGAATATTGGCTGTATTTTTAGATTCATCGAGTTATAGGCTAGTAATTCGTAACGTTGTCGAATACAATCCTAATTGAGTTCAAAAGGAAATCACGTTCCTATGGAATAAGTAACGCTTTACCTATCTAAAACGAAAGTACATTTGTTAAAACGTAAATTCGACAAGCTTAGTTTGTGCATATAAAAGGAGTACTGCACAAGCGAGCAATAACCATGACAACCCGTTCAGTGTATCGGATTCCCGAGGTTATTCAGAGGCACCAATTGCCGAACACTTGATGAACGTACATCCTGTGATCTGAGCGGCCATGTCCCACATCCATAAAGTAGTACAGGGCTATTTGTTGCTTGCTAATCGTATTTACTTTTGTGGCTGGTCTCGGACGTACATTAAAGGGTGCCTTTCGACTACAAAAGCTAATTAGGCACAAATCAAACCTTGGCTTCAATCCTTCTTTTACCTAGACTTTGTGTAACATACTTGAATCGAGGTATTTGAAGACTTCAACATACTTGATCGCACACCTGGAGGTTCAATTTCTGGACGCCTGGTGTAATGCTGCGTTTATCTCGCGGACGACTTTTACGGCAGAGCTACTTTGCAATATTCCGGCATTTTCGCCAAAACAGCTACATCATCAGCGTATTTTATTTCACATCCTATCCCAACCCACCTTGGTTGACTCTAGATTTCGTTCGGCGGAGAACGGATTGAGTAATGGCGTCGCACAATGTTTGGCTGCGATGTCGCTGTGGCTTATTGCGCGGTAGTTAGAACACACAAATTTATCTCCATCTGTAGGTAGGGGTAGGACAATCGGCGTACCCCAGTCTGACGGGAAAGCTTTCGTCTCCAAGATAGAAAAATGAACAGTTTGTGCAATTGAGAAAATATTGCATCAGCACAGGCTTTGATAAATTTAACAGAAATCCCATTCATTCGTTGCAAAACACTTATACTCACTCATATTCTTACGGTGCATCGCAGTTACTTGCGTAGCCGCAGCTCTGTACTGGGGCAATAATCAATGTACTGATAGCTGACGGCCGGTTCAGTAACTGGTTGAAATACTCAACCCACCGAGGTGTATTATTATTAATGTCAAAGTTCAGCTATTGTGGCAAATATCTGAAGTTCTTGCCAAAACGACAACTTCCAGGCGCGGTTTGAACCGGGCGAAACAGTTTTCCAAAGTCTCCTATTTGCTCTACAGCTTTCATTTCGGATGCCTTATCTGTCCAATATAGCTGGTGATGGTTCCGGACGAATCATTTAGCAACTCTACTATGGAGGCTGTAATCAGAAGAACCATGCATCTGAGCATCTCTTGATTGGCTAGAGAGCTTGATGGCTTTCTGAGAGATTCAATCTCGCCGGTGTTGAGAAACGGTGTCTAGGTTTTCTAATGCCGCACTCTGATTAGCGGCCTTCAGTCTGGACCACGGTTTTTCAACCGGGGCATCACTCACATCTCACTGTTCAGCAATATTAGCTATGAACTTCTTGCGTTGATCAGAGTTTGCTTGCACCGCCAAGTTTAAAAGGTTCCTAAGGGGTTCCCTTCAGAGCTTTGCGGGAACGAGAGTGTGATCAGTGCCTACTACATTCCCTGTTTCGTCCTCACTATAGGACCTAAAGTCCAGCACTGAAAACATGCAGTGGGCGAAATGTTATAAATTTGTAACTGATTCGAAATCACAATCATTAGCAAGTGATTTTAACCTCTGAACGAATTTATCATCGTTTTCACTGGCCTCCTTTTGCACATAGTCGAAAGATGACAGGCAAAAACAATACTTTTGAATAGGATATTTTGTTTACACTGTTTATAATTTTTTGTAATCGGTGCACTAGCCACGTATTCATGATCAAAATGGCTAACAAAATTCATCAGCATTTCAAGTTTATCCCATCTGACAGAATTGCGAGATTTCAGGTAGGTATTGGCGGTTTTAAAAACCAATGATGCCATCGTTTATCATCATCGGGTGAATTTGGGCCGGCGTCGAACTGTTGGTGATTGAATATTGAATCCTTATGGAAGGGGATTTCTTGTTTCGGTGGTTCCATTGTCGACAAGTAAATTGTAGCGCAGGTACAGAATCACACCTTCGGACTTATAATCCGAAGGTAGTGCAATACGAATGGTGTTATAAAGTTTCGGCATTACTTGTCTCTGTTCTCTTGTAATTTATCAACTCACCCGTATACCTTTTTCCGGACGGCGCGCCGCTGATTTAAAAATTTTCATGTTCCACCATTTTACACGCGATCCCTAGAACTGGCTTTGTTTCGAAAGTCTTGCTGATTATTTCATGAGTCTGAAAGAATTCCGTGTAAAATCAACTCACGTATTGAAACCACGAAATTGAAAATAGCATTTTCGGTGTAATAATAAACAAAGTTTCGTTTGTTTTCAATTCGTAGGTACGAAAACTCAGTACATCAACTGTCTTGGGTACAGTCATTCGGGTAAGCTTTATTTACTTCTTACATCTTAACGAATCTTATCCATTGTTGAAATTTGTATCGGTCTTTGATCAAGTTATTGGCCTCTGACCATGAATGTACATCGCAATCGCATGATTTTTTTCATGTTCCACAGCTTTTCGAATGACTAAACAGTCCGATTCAGACAATAACCAATACTTCGCTTTGGGATTTAAAGCGAAGCGAAGTTGCGAAGTGCACTTCGGATATTCGCTTTGATACTATTCGCCATTGTGAAGGGCAGTTAGGGCACTTCGAAAATTCGCTTTGCTCCAAAAAAGTGACATTCGTTATTGTCTGGTGCGATTCGGGAGGAACAATCTCTCCCACAGCGCTCGAAACCATAGGCAGAACTCGGTCGATTGGCGTTATCTGCGTTCAGCAGCCAAGAGCTGCTCCTCCCCAGATTGCAGACGACGCTTTACAGAATGCCACCAATATGAGCTGTCAGGAGCAAGTTCTTCCCAACTTGCGGGGTCAATGCCAAGAGCTTTCATATCTCTCGTACAAACGTCTTTGTACCGCACGCGCGGTCTGCCTGATGGTTCTGTCTTGTGTAGATGGTCCAGGTTTCACTACCGTGCAGTAAAGTATTTAGTACGCACGCGCTGTATACCATCATCTTTGTCTTTACAGTCAACTTGCGGTTGCCCCAAACACGAGAGTTCAATCGGGACAAAATGACAGCTGCTATGCCAATCCGCTGATCAATCTCCGTGTCTAGCGAGAGCTTATCCGCAATGGTTGAACCAAGATATGTGAAATGATGTACTGGTTCAAACTGACAGTTTCCAACAGTGATGATTGGAGGCGATACAGTCCCTTGGCCAATGACTTTGGTCTTGCTCATGCCGCTTGTTAGCCCTAATTCTATGCATGTCGACGAAAAGCAATCCATTAGCGACTGGAAATGTTCTTGGGAGTGGGCAATGAATGCTGCTTGTAAGAATGTATGTATGAAAGCACAAGCCCTCTCCATACATAGTGCCTCACAGCCAGAGACTGCACGTGGGCTAATATACTGTCAGGTTGCCCAAGTCTAAACAGATATGAGAAATAGAAATAGAATTGGCAATGAGACTCCACGATGTTTTCACATGCTGCTGATTTCAATCTTTTGAGTGTTCGGGCTTCGTCATGCTACCTTGTCTCTTGCAAAAAAACGTCTGATGCATTTGCTTGGTTTTTCGAATTTTTTCATAACATGTTGTCTTCCGGCCTTCTCTTCATTATTTTGCACTCTGAACGAGGAACGCACCGTGAGTTGGTATTCTTATTGACCAAGAGGCTAACTAAAAGCCTCTAGTTTCCGATTGAGACCCTCCGCATTTTGAAAATAAATCAGAAGTGGTTCAACCACATTTCGCGTCAACTGTGGATCTACTGTGTGCCTGTCTCAAATCTGTTTCCTTTGGTGGCCTTTTTCGCGTTTCGCTAATCCCGCTAGTAAACGCTGCATGCTGATGACTTTCGTGTGTGTTCTGCGCAACGTGTTTACAGAGAAGTACATTTTACACCGGTTAGTCGTGCCGGCCTTATCCAACAGTAGCTTACAAGTTCCCACCTCGTTGACGACTTCTTAACTGTTTCAAGGCAAGTGGATTCTTATCTTACCACCCTTACCTGATCTGTCTAGGCCTGGGCAACCAGACAGTATTTTAGCTCACATGCAGTCTCTGACTGTGCGGCACTTTGCCTGGATCAGGCTTGTGCTTTCATACCATATCATACCTGATAAGTGGAAACAGCACAAAACCGGTCATGGTGTGTGTTTGTGTGTGATGGAAGTGCATGCAAATGAGGATATGTGCATTTCACATGGATTACGTTTGTTCTGTTTCTCTTTGCCAACCATTCACGTGTCACCGCGTGTTTGTCTGCTTCATTTCTTCAGCCACCCGTGAAAGCTTTCGGTATCGACGGGACCTATGCCACCGCATTGTACTCCGCCGCGACCAAATCGAAAAATTTGGAGGTGGTTGCGAAAGATCTCCAAACGATAAAAGAACAATTGCAAAAAGACAAACCACTGAGGGATTTCGTGGACGATCCGTCAATCCAGCGCACGGTGAAAGCGAACCAGATCGCTGCGGCGATGGACAAGCTGAAAGTCAACGTGCTGACAAAGAACACGATTGGTTTGTCTTTGGGGTTTGAATGATGACTATCGTTTTGTCACTTTTCCGTCGTTCACCGTCTTCGCTACTGTATGTCCTATTTTGACTCATACCATTCTCAACGGCTGTCATGTATGTATGTATGTATGAAATCGCAAGCATGATCCATCCAGTCGGCACATTTAAGACTTCACCCATTGGATGATATACTGTCCATGTTGCCCCAGCGCCTCGGCATGTATCACGTATCAACCCTCTAAAAAAATCGATTCCTCCGACACTGAACCCCAACTGGGCAGACGCTGTAGTCTCATCACCATTAACGTTTTCTTAATCTTATGTCTAAGCCCAGGCAATCGGGAATTCCCTCTACCCATGTGCAGTCGATCGAATTTTATACGTATATAACAATGTTGCAAATGCGATTCTTTTTGATATTAACACATATTAATACACATTAATAAATTCAGTTGATGGAGGAAATAGACGATCCATTGTGACCCTTGTTTTCAAAGTGGACCGAATACTCCCGAAAGAAATCTACTGTCCCTATACTTGCCATTTTATACAATTCGATAGGAGTTTCTAAACAAGTGCACCTGAAACAATGATGGAGCGCGATGCTCATTGTTGTCTACCCCCATTCATTAAAATGACATTTTCGGACGCCTTTGAGCCAAGCGGTTTCCAAGCGAACGCATGTTCCTCTTCGTCAGGGAGAGCATGACACCGGTAGTAGCATGTATCGGGTGCTTCAGTGCCCTGCAATCAAAATACCACGATATTCTGAAAAGAAAGTGTAGATTAGGTTTGAAATGCTACAAAATCTGTTGTAGAGTAAGCACAAGTTCACTGAATAAGCCGTACATTCAATCAGCTGTTGTCTACAACTAGAGCGATATCAGCACGATAGTGTTTTATTACGACTTTCATTGGTACGCTCTATGAAAAGCGTTTCCCGTCACTGTACTTGATAATATCATTCTTCCGTAATCTCTCGGGAACCGTACACTGTTTGGAACGGTAGTGGAAAATGTTTGAGACCGATGGATCAGTCATCACCATGAGAACGAAATTTGAACGCAATCGGTAAGAGGAGTTTTAGGAGTGAAGTTTCGCCTTTGACACAGAAGCTTCGTCAGACCACGGGTGATAGAATTCAGTAGCACTCCATCCCCCACCTCTAATGGGTTTTACCGCTTAACAGTCTATTGGAAGCATATACTGTTTGTTTCTATGTGGATTTTCCCAACGTCGTTTCATTCGGTCAGGTCTCGCCACTTTATACCACTGTTTTATGTTTAAATGGCTTCTGATAATTAATTTATATGAGCTCAGATAATCGTATTTCACACTGAACCAAGCTAACAATACTACTTGTCATTATCACGCGATCAAGCTACACTTTGTTTGCATACTTTGATGCTGTGTTGCGGTCTCCACTAGTATGCGGGATAGAGCTAACTGCATGGATGTGCAATCGTGCAGTACTTCTGTGCAGTGGTAAATTGCTTGGCCACCGGCCGTGAGCTGCATGCTGAAACACGCTGGAGTCTCCCTACCATTTCCATTACTGTTTTCTTTCTCATATCTGTCCAGTCCTGTGCAGCGTGACAATATCTTTGCCCACGTGCAGTCTCTGACTATGCGACACTTTACCTGGATCAGACTTGTGCTTTGATAAGTACATAGAGCTAAGTTGTTTGAGCAAACACCCTGCTAATGTCTAATTGTTGGTGACTGGTGATAATATTTAATCGGAATCAGACGGCAAGGCTACGCCATCGTAGCAAGTGATTGACTGTCGTTTTCCCATGCATGCTTAGGTTTTATCCTTGTATCAGTATACCTCTCGACGATCGTTTATGCTCGGTTATATCGAGCGATAAACCGAGTGTGCGGTTAACCGATTGGAAGGTACGAAATTCGTCAGTTTCGTGGTGCATAACAACAGTCATGTTTTTTGCTTGATAAGCTCCGTGGTTGAATTAGCCGGCTTCATTGAATCCTCGTATCAGACAATACTAATATTATGGTAATATGTTGTGGTATTGTCTCCAGCATTGTTTCAGTATCGCTTCGTATGTAGGTTACATAGTTGTTGTCGGCCTCTTTCGGTCGATGTTTGTCATGTGCGTACGTCATAAGCGCATGATAGTTTCATGCTCTAAAACATTTCAAATAGAGTAACAGTTCGGTTCGAGAGGAAGGTAGGCGGTACTCCGTCGATCGGTAGCAATTGTGCGCTAACTATGCGATCTACGTTTGGCAGCCTCTCCTCCTCTACTTGGAGATGACGCTTCACAAAGCCAACGTAACAAAGCCATGCACTGTTATAGAACGTTCATGGTAGCTGAATTTAGGCGCGCAAGCATCGTTATCGCCTTGTGTTGTCTGACAAAATTGTGTCACAATCACAGATGTGAAAGAAAAGTATGTATGAAATCACAAGCCAGGTCATGGCAAAGAGCCGCAGCGTAAGATACCTCAGGTTGCCAGGGATTGGGCAGATATAACAACGAAAATAGAAATGGCAGTGACTCTACAACGTGTTTCCGCATGCTGCTCAATTTCAGGGCGTATCGATTTAGCGCGATGTTAACTACACAGCTCAGAAGTAATACGCATGTGAATATGATGAGAGGATTTAACAAGCAGCCCATATGAGAAAAACCCGGGTTGTTTTGTTTGGTTATGGGTTATGAAATGTAATAAAACTCCCAGCGTTTATGTTCACATGCGCCAGACAAGGAAAACGGGTAGATGCTTCGAATAAGAGGAATGTTCTTGGGGCTGCATCGCTTTCCGTCTACGTTTCGGTGGAATCATTCACGAGGCACTGGAATGTTTGTTTTTTCCTTGGTGAAAACTTTGATGTTAAGCAATACAACAAGTGAGTTATGAACTCTCGGATGGTATTCAGAACCCCACTCTCCTGCACAAAACAACGGCGGAAAGCACCGAAAAGCCCCAAACTACGATTCTGAATCAATTGTTTTATATGGTTCGTATAACGAACCACGATGCTTACCTATAGAATAACATTGTGATTCTTGGTCAAGCGATCGAGACGTTTATAAAAGACCAATGCACTTATACTCCTTAACCTAGTGTTACGGTCTCCACCTGATGACGACAAACAGTCAGAAAGCGGGGGATGTGAGCAACACAATACTTTGGTCATCCGTAGGCACCTCATGTTTTTAACCAGGAATCATTTTGTCATTCTATGTTTGAACATCGTGGTTTGTTGTACAGTGGCTTCATAGTCTAACTTTGTCTACCACTCTTCCACTGTTACAAGGCTTACTGAACCTAATCTTACTGTCTCCACCTGATTATGGCAAACAGCTAGAAACCGGTTGTGCTGCGAGGAACACTGTACATTGTCTAGGCGTGATTCGTTGCCATGCGCATATTAAAAACTTGACTGATTGGGGTTTTCTAACGCTTTGCGAACGGAAAGCGAGTAGTCTGGCATAATTATCCCCCCTACAATATCACGGATGTGCAATCGTGCAGCACTTCCGTGCTACGCAGCTAACGCCTGCTAAATTGAGTTGCCACCGGTAGTGAGCTGCATGCGAGTACACGCTGGAGTCTCACTGCTATTGTTATTTTCATTCTTCTTATCTGTTTAGGCCTGGGCAAACTGAGAGTATCTTAGCCCACGTACAATCTCTGACTGTGCCGCACTTTACTGGGATCAGGCTTTTGATTTCATACATACATATGTACAATATCACCCGACGATAAACCAAGTCACGTACAGTCTGCCAGAGCGTGCTGCGACGGAAACCATCAAAATCGGCTTGTTTTTTTAATTTATTCATTGCAACGTTGCTGTAGAGAATTTATTGGCTTTAATTATTAAAACGGCGGTATTATTATGCTTGGCTCGCTTTCAGTTATCATGACGGAAAATGGGCGCATCAAGTATCTACCGAAATTTTTAAGAAAATTTGAGGAAATCATGAGCACATTTCGAAACGAAGTCCCGTGTTGCGTCCGGACCGCCAAACCGCTTGATAAATCCATGGAAAAAGAACTGCGTGACGTCATGTCCCAGTTTGTTAAACCGGGTGAAAAATTGCTCATATCGTTCGAGGTGAGATTACACGTGGTTGATCGATTAATAATCTTTGAATACTCATGTGACCTTATTCGTGGACTTTTAATTTTGCACTTTTTCACTGTGTGTTTCCCATTTCCCGCACTGCGGTTTACAGACGGACCCATCGGTTATCGGCGGAATGGTTGTTTTCATCCGAGACAGCTACGTGGACATGTCATTTGCCAGACAAATCCGCCTTTGCCACCAGGCTCTTGAATCGGCCGGCTATTAGTCAACCGCCTTGTGTTTGTCTCGCCCGTTAGTTAACAGTCAATTCGAATTCGAATTAAACATTTATACATAGCTGTTTTGTTTTTCCTTTTGGTTTGGGTTATCCGTCATGAATTCGATAACGTAACTACAGCAAGCTGGTTTTCGTGCTATTAAAGGATTTGTGACCATACATGTATTGTTGTATGTTGTCAAGCGGAGTGACGAGAAAAGCTTGTTATGATGCATGACAGTGAAATCCGCAAGGAAGTTGCCATGCTGATGTCACTCACAAAACTTGTTTGAATGTATGTTCTATTCGAGGTGTAGGCACCTCTCCCCAGTTTATTTGTGCTTACTCTTCTAAAGAACCCGTAGCAATTTAAGTCCCACCCTTCCCCATCTTTTAGGCTTTTACTATTTCATCGTTGTGTGGCAGTTGAGCATTCGGTACGTGCTACCGGTGTAATGCTGTCTGTGATGATAATGTTGTATTCTTCGTCTACAATGGTGATGCTTGGGGTTCGAGTCCCACCGGAGGCATAGAATATTCACTGCTCATGAGTTCAAATGAGAGCGAAACTCGATCCCAGTGCTTCCACTGTTGACCGTCATGATCAACTTTGTTAATATTTAGAATGACTTGATCCTTATGAGTAGTCACAGACATAAAGAACGAACTGTTTACAATGCGTTTTCTCAACGTCTTACTCATTGGAGGTCAGCTTGGTCATCTGTTTGACTCAAAGAGTGCGTATTACTCAGTGGGTCAAAATGCGTTATTGTGCTCTGCAGAAGTTGTCTAACGAACTCCGTGCAGCATCGTATGGTAGATTTCGAGATAATTACACCGACGTCTCGTCAGAATTTACCTTCGCTAGTGGTGTCTGAATTGGATGCCCTACTTCTCTTTGCAATGATGTTTGTATTACGTATGAGAAATCGTTTGCCTACCGCGGTTTTGTTTGTCACGTCTAACTCGGAAAGTCGTCGTTGTAAGGGTGACCAGACTTTAACTTGTCTCAAGTCTTTGACTGTTAACCCTTTCAGGACAGATGTAACCTTTGGTTACATGAACTTCGCAAGTCATTTTAAGCTAATTCTAACTGAATTTTCCGAATTTTTTGCACGGCGGCATGCAGAATTTTGTTAGCTGCAGGGTGGTTTTCTTCTTTGTTCGCAATCATCATTGACTTGTCCACAGTGAATGAGAAAGTATGTGCTGGTACGGGTTTCGAACGTATCCTCACAATTCGCAGTTTTGTGAGCCGAATAAAAATCGTGTGAAAGTCTCAGTTATTATAAATTTTGTTCCAGTATAAACTTAGTCATGCCTACAAAGACATTATGTAAAAAAATTGGAATAAATCAGAAAATCTTCGAAATGCGTTGCGTTTAAATAGATGTAACCTTTATGTTACATCCGGCAGAAGTCACCAAAATCGTACAGGCCTGTTGGAAGTGTCTCACGACCGTGTAGCGCTCATTGTTTCCATGGCAGATCGCACGATCGATAACTGCGGACACTTATTCATACGCCCACGACCCAGATCTCCTCACCGATTTCCTTTTTTAAGTTGATGTTCGACAATTCGGCATTCGAGACAATGGTTTACCAAACCAAAATTTATGCAATGCAGACCGCTGGGAAAGAGTTGCGAATTGACAATACGGATATGAGAACTTTCGTGGGGATCACACTCCTAACTGGTATAATCAAAGTTCCTAGTTATCGAACTTACTGGAAAAAAGGCTTAAGCCTCAAAGCAGTTTCGAGTAATATGAGTCGAGACAGATATGAAGAGATAAAGCGCTATCTTCACTTTAATGATAACATTTTGCAGAAGGAAGATGGCAACAAAGATGACAAACTATTCAAAATTCGACCAATTATGGATTCCATCAAATCGAACTGTCAGAAACTTCCACAAGAAGAACATCAAGCCGTGGATGAACAAATCATTCCTACCAAAGCGCATATCTCCTTAAAACAATACAATCCAAGAAAGCCACATAAATGGGGGTATAAAGTCATATCTAGAGCAGGATCGAGTGGCCTTATTTATGACTTCGAGATTTATACGGGGAAGGATCGGAAGAATGTCGAAGTTGGAATGTCATCAACCTACGCACTTCGGCTTGCTGAAGGTATACCCAAGCACAAGAACTACAAGTTATTTTATGATAACTGGTTCTTTTCATTGGGCTTATCAAGGAAGCTACAGGAATCTGGTATTCTCAATGTGTCTACCGTCAGGGTGAACAGGCTGAAAAGATGTATACTGAAGAATGATAAACTGCTACAAAAAGATGGGAGAGGAAGTTACGACTTCAGAGTTGAAATCAATAGTAATATAATAGCTGTGAAGTGGTTTGACAACAAACCAATTCACCTACTTTCTTCATATGCGGGAATAGAACCGGCTGATACAGTGATGAGATGGGATCGAAAACAGAAGTCATATGTAGAAGTTGGTAGACCTTTCGTTGTAAAAGAATATAACAAATTCATGGGGGGTCGATTTGTGCAATATGTTGATCGAACTTTATCGTACCGATTTCAAGTCGAAGAAATGGTACATGAGGATTTTTTCTATCTGTTAGATCTGAGTGTGGTAAATGCTTGGTTGTTATACCGAATGACCTGTGATTTCATGAGTTTAACAGGAATGTGTCTCTCTGACTTCAAAGAAGACATAGCAATCGCTCTAATGACTCCGCCCGTAACTCCAAGAGGAAGGCCTAGGTCTACAACAGACATGCAGCAACCCGCACAGAAGATGAGGAAAATCTCGTTCCCAGTGAATTCAGCCCATTTCGACAACGTTGGACATTTTCCGCTCATCTCGAAAACCCGGAAGAGATGCAGACACTGTGTAAAAGGATTGACTAAAGTGAGGTGTCAAAAAGGCGATGCAGCTCTGTCTGGCCTATGACAAAACATGTTATAGAGGCTATCACACAAAAGTACGTTGCAGTGCCATAAGGAAATGACACCTGAAAATTGATGACTCCTGCCGGATGTAACCAATTGGTTACATTTTGTTATTTTCTCAATTATGTGAATATCACAAACTTTTTATATTATTTCACCCCTGGGCAACTCGTTTCCGGAGAAAAAATATTTTATTTCGGGTTAGAAAATAATGCAGGCATGAAAGGGTTAAGCTAGCTGCGACCCGTCTCGAGAATTATAACTATTTACAACTGATAGGTTGTCTCCTATGGCGCCCAAATTAGGATTACGTTACCCGCCTTACGGATACTTGTTCTTCTGTGAGGTTGATTTATTAAAGCGGCTGTCATTTGTTACGTTCTTGATATGGAGCTAATAATGCACCCGGATATGCTTCCCACAATATTGCCCAACCGACTATTGAGAGAGAAGACCAAGGCTTCAGAGAAGTTCGTATGGCAGCTCACTTCCAATAATAATAAACATGGTTTACTCATCCATATATAGGCTGAGAATGCAAAAGGGAATGACCTTGGAAAATAGAACATTAAAACCGTGTCAAGGACTCGATGGACCAATGAGAATAAAG